>JAMKPZ010001952.1:0-39622 GCA_024699675.1 Amphibolis antarctica
CTTTGTGATCGGTTCTGTGTCGGTCGGTATGTGCTCTACCAAGACGGACACCGTGGTCCACAGCGGGGGCTGCCACTGTGGTCGCGTGAGATGGGAAGTCGAGGCACCGTCGAGTGTGGTCGCATGGGACTGCAACTGCTCCAACTGTTCCATGAGGGGCAACAAACATTTCATTGTCCCGTCCAGCAGCTTCAAGCTCTTGGGCGATTCAGAGCGGTACCTCACGACGTACACCTTTGGCACGCACACGGCGAAGCACGTCTTCTGCAAGCTCTGTGGCATCACCTCCTTCTACGTGCCACGTTCTAACCCCGACGGGATCGCCGTGACCTTCAAGTGCGTCGACGCAGGAACGCTGAAGCACGTCGAAATCAGGTCGTTCGATGGAGGGGATTGGGAGCGCAACTATGATCGGACCTCTATTGCTAGATTTTCCAAGACTGATGGCCATGGCGCGCACGAATCGTGTAGGACCAAGAATTGTTGACCTCTATTGCCAGATTTTCCAAGACTGATTTTCTTGTAGACTTTCATAAAGAAAATGTCACCTACTTGTTGATTGTTGAAAGGGTGATCTTCATATGACTATTTTCACGTTCTGAATTTATTGGCATAAATTGTTTGATTAGTTTTAGAGAGAACTGGTGTTTAGAATATTCATGCATTTATTCATCCTATGCATTAAGGCCACCACTTTATAGAGGGAACATTAGAAGTCTTGTGAAATACCGGATCATCATCAACCTTGTAACCTCTAAAAAATGACAGCAGTGGACATCAGATTGTTAGTTTTTTACTGCTCTGTAGGACTAAATTTTTCTGTTCAGCCAAGATGGTGGCAAAAGTTATAGGAAATGGAATTCCGTATGTAGCATGTTTGATGGGAAAAAGACTGTCTAGGCATGCATGTTCCATGGTGAAACATTGAAATCCAAATTGAGTTAATGATAGGGGTGCAAATGGCAAATCTTAGTCCCAAGAAAGGAACAAGTGACTACCTCCATTTAATCTAACTTTAGAAAAACCGCAACCATTAGAATTTTGGAAGAAACGTACCTCTCCCTGTCTCTTGCATTTTTTTCCATTTGAATATTTCATCTGACTACCCTATATGTTTTTTTCTTCATCTCATATTGTTATCTGCTACTTAATTGTTCTTTTTTTCCGAAGTTGTTCAGGAGTGATATGCTGCTTAACAACTAAAAATTTCTCGTGCAGTAAAATAGGTGGGATGTAATTAAGATCATTCTCGGAGCAGAAACATTACAATGAATCAAAGCAGAGTGTTGGGCAAGTGCATGGACACAACCATTTGCCTCATGACAGGCCTTTTGTATTTTTATCATATTAGTACCCTCCAAGTGAACCAGGATGTTGGCTACGATGCCACTTATTTCCCAATTCCAGTGGAGAGTTGTCGAACCACTTTCAAGCATTCTGTCTCAACCATCACAAGCTTCCAGGACTTCTCGGGAATCCACCTCAGGACTGGCCAAGGCTTTTAGCTACCACTCCAAAAGCACTTGCCGAGAGGATGTGATTGCCTACCAAGTCCTCAACTACTCCCGCCAAGGCAGAGCAATCTATTTTGGGAGCTGCATCCGTATTTACTTTCAACCAAGATGGGAGGACGGACCACCTAAACCTCCATTGTTGGACTTCTCTAATTGACCCTTCGCCTACCCCTCAGCAACATGGGCGGCCTCCTTGACCATGCTAATTTATCCAATTTCTCCTTGCAGAAATTCTTGTGATATCCACAGGACAAGCACCTGTAAATCAGCCACTCAGCCAACCCATCCAATGTTCTTCCCCTGGTAACGTCAGAGTCCATATTCAGCATTGCTCATCTTTTGCAGACCTCCAAATTTCTCTGTCCTCCAACCCCAAGATTAATGGCAGGGTTCATTCGATATATTACATTACATGACACTTCATTCATGACTGCCTTCCCTGTATGAGCTGTAAACGGATCCTGGTCCATGTTCAGTTCTTGGTCGCCGTTACATTTGTGTGCCGGCGTGATGGTGTGTGCCACGATTCCTTTCAATATCCTACCACTTCTTTGTCCTCGTGCTCCTTGCCATATGGCCCATTTCTTAGGTAGTATTTATTTAAATGGTGAAATTAAGTAGGTAAAGTTTATGTTTTTTTGAGAAAAACTTTTGGATGTTTTTTGGTATGATTTTTGAGCGTTAGGTAAATGTTAGGTAAATATTACTGTACATAATTATGATATATAATAAAAAATTATTGTATACAGTGGAAAATGTTTAAACAAATGTTATCTTAAAATATATTTAGCAATAAGATAGTTTTAACTTCAACAATTGTAAAGAGTTAGAATTAAAAGTAGTTTTGTAAATGATGTTAGAGTTATGTAGTAAATTATGATATGTGAATTTATATTTGAGAGTTTATATAATAACGATGATATATGAGAATTTGTGAGAAATTGAAGTTCATTGTTACTTTTTTCGTAAAAATATCCTTTACTTATGTAGCCTATGTAAAAATATCCTTTCGTAAAAATATCCTATATTTGAGAGTTTGTACAATAATGATGATATATTAAAATCATTATACAACGATGCAGAGATATTATATTAAAAAATTATTTTTAATATATTATTTTCCAAGATTGACAAATCTAATTTGTAATTTGATATGTTAAAAAGTACATCTTAACACGACTTGATACAATTAAATCATACTATTAATTGGAATGAATCAAAAGCCATAATTTGTACTTGGATCACCTCTTTTTACCCTTGTACGATTTCACTATGTATAACATGATAGGACTTGTTGATGCTTGAATTATGATCATTTAAAGTTGCTAAATCTAAGGTCATATAACATTGTTGGGCTTGTGGTGTGGAGTCTAACTTGATGGAGAGGTAAGCGACAGTCAGTAGACGCAAGGCGGTAGCTGGTATCTGCAATTGGCTAGGATGTTGTAGTTGGAATAGACCGTAAAACTTGACTTGTTGAAGGCAAAGGCAGGTGGCAGTTGATGATAGCAAGCGATAGCTGACACCTACAGCTAACTAGAGTGTTGTGGACTGGAAGAGGCCATGGAGGTCTGGCTAGAGGTTCGGCCAGATGATCAGCAGCCAATGGGAGATTAGTAGCCGATCTAGGGAACCAGACGTGGCTCGCGAAGGACGAGTGTGGACATGAAGTCTGTAGAGTTATGACGAGTTGTAAATTAAGTTTCATAGTATTACAACGAGTCGTAAAGTAAAGATCGTAGAATTATAGCGGGCTGAAGACTTAAGGCCATAGAGTTATGGCTAGTAATAGAGGCAAGGAGTGGCTGGAGGATTGGCCACCAGAGGAGCTAGTCGGTTGTTGGATTGAAGGGTAGCCACGTTAGATATGTTGATGATGGATCCAGATTAATGGCTAAGATTGCATGTCCTTTTAGGGTTTGATGTGTTGCTTTATAAATAGAGCATGTTGTAACCCTTGAAAGATGTAATGGTGGCTTGGTGAGAGTGGAGTGGCGGTTGCATACGTGAAGAGAGAGACGACGCCCGTCTGAGAGTGAAGCTGCATGTGTGTGAGAGGAGAGGAGCTGCCGCAAAGTTGTAAGTCGGCACTTGTACACATCGAAAGCTAGTGAGGTGAAGTAGCGGGAGTCTCACCACCATTTCATGGAGTAGGCAAGTTGTCGAACCATGTAAAACTTGTATTGAATGTATTGTTTCTTTCTCTTTCTCCATCCCACCACGTCGGAGAGGACAAGTGCACGAGCAAACGACGAAGGGGGTTCCAGAAGCGAACGTCCGAATCCCAACAATTGGTATTAGAGGGTAGGTTCGAGGAAGTTTAGCTCTTTGTAGTTGTGGCGAAGAAGCCGACATTTGTCTAGAGGAGATCGACATCCGGTTGAAGAGAGCGGTACCTAGAGAGGCTTGTCGCTAGGTGCAGGAGGGTGTCGAGAGGAGGTGATGTCCAGCAGGAAGGGTAGCAACCAGTTGTACAAATCGGCAGCTTGGTAGGGGTACGCAGATTCTAGGAGAAGTGGGAGTCATGGCTGAGAGCAAGTTCATGGTAGAGAAATTCGATGGAAAAGATTTTAGGTTCTGGAAGGTACAAGTTGAGGATTACCTTTATACGAGGGACTTGGACGCACTGTTGACAGGGGTAAAACCCGAGAGGATGAGCTAGGAAGAGTGAGAGCAATTGGATAGGAAGACATTAGGAGTAGTTAGGTTGTTGTTGACAAAGAACGTTGTGTTCAATGTCATCAAGGAAAGGATAATGGCTGAAATGATGAAAGCATTGTCCAACATGTATGAGAAGCCGTTGACGTCGAACAAGGTGTTTCTAATGAGGCGGTTGTTTAACTTGAAGATGCTCGAAGGGAAGCCTGTCACTGTGCACATCAATAGTTCAACATGTTAATCTTCCAGTTGGGCTCAATAGAGATCTCCTTCAATGAGGAGATTAAGGCACTGATTTTGTTGTCATCGTTGGTGGAAAGTTGGTTTGTGGTTGTAACAAGAGTTAGTAGTTCTCTGGGACACGAGAAATTGCAATTTGATGATGTTTGAGATCTGATCCTAAATGAGGATGTTCGTCGGAGGAGCAACGCAGAGAGAGAGGGTTCCAGGTTGGCCGAAAGCCGACGACAAAGCCAGTAGAATGGAGGTGGTTGCTGGGATGACTAGGATGGTGGTGGAACGAGACGACGAAGTCTGAAAGATGTCGTGTGCTGGAATTGTGGCCCTTCTAGGGCCACTTGAGTAGAAGTTGTGAAACCCCGAGGATGGACAAGGGGAAGGCACAAGAAGAGGCATCCGTCAACGTAGCCGGTGAGGAGCTATAGGACGATGCCCTGATATGCAATTTTGAGGGTCTGGTCTCTGCCTAGGTTATGGACTTGGGTGCATCCTTCCATTCCACCCACGAGAAAGGGTTGTTGCGTGGGTACATTGCAACTCGGAAGAAGAAAGTCCACCTTGTAGACGAGAGGAACCTAGATGTGCTTGGCAAGGGTTTTGTGAAGATACTGACTGACGAAGGTCAATGGGAGCTAGACGGTGTCCAGTACGTTCCTGACTTAGCCAGAAACTTGATCTCAATAAGTCAGTTGGATTAGGAGGGTTACCATTTGGCCTTGGGTGGGGGTCAATGGGCGGTAACCAATGGGATGGAGGCCGTGGCCAAGGGGTGGAAGATCGGAACACTCTATAGTCCCTGGTAGAGCATGCAAGGGCGTGGCATTCAAAGAAGGAGGGCCTGCTGAGAGAGAACTGGCTTCCAGAACGTCGGAGGTGGTAGTCGGTCCATAGGACTAGGTAGCTAGAGAGTCTTTCGACTCAACGAGAGGTTCTAGGAGGAATTTCAGCTAAAGGAGGGGCATTGCAAATAAGACTCGTCCACAATACAGGATGGAGTGAAGAGCCAAGAGCAACGCAAGAAGGTCTGCCAATGGTCACGGGAAGGTCGAGGAGAGATCCATCGCTTAATGATGGAAAGCTATTTCAAAGGGAAATTGCAAATGCTTGGGAGTCTCAGGTGGGGTAATCGAAAGATGTGCTAGTTGATGAAACAGTGTTTGGGGTTAGTAGAGTTCAGCTCATTTCAAAAGTTCTGGTGTCACTAAGGAGAGGTGTGGCATGGTTGTGTGTTAGCCCAAAAAACATTGGAAGAGGTTGTGTTAGCATGGAAAAACACTGGGAGAGGTTGTGTGTCAGCCCAAAAAACATTGGAAGAGGTTGTGTGTTAGCATGGAAAAACACTGGGAGAGGTTGTGTGTCAGCCTATAAAACATGGAGTTGGAAGGACAACTCAAGAAGAAAGACAAGCCATGGAGTTAGTCTCCAAGTGGGAGATTGTTGGGCTTGTGGTGTGGAGCCTGACTCAATGGAGAGGTAGGCGGCAGCTGGTAGATGCGAGGCAGTAGCTGGTAGATGCGAGGCAGTAGCTGGCTAGGATGTTGTGGTTGGAATAGACTGTGAAGCCTAACTTGCTGAAGGCAAAGGTAGGCGGCGATCAGGGATAGCAAGCGAAATCCGACTAGGGTCCTGTGGACTAGAAGAGGCTGTGGAGGTCCGACCAGAGGTTCAACCAAATGACCGGTAGCCAGTGGGAGATCGATAGCTGATCGAGGGAACCAGATGTGGCTCGCGAAGGACGAGCGTGGATATGAAGTCCATAGAGTTACGGCGAGTTGTAAACTAAGTTTCGTAGTGTTACGACAAGCCGTAAACTAAAGGCCATAGAGTTACGACGGGTTGTAGACTTAAGGCCATAGAGTTACAGCTAGTAGCAGAGGTGAGGAGCGGCTAGAGGACTAGCCGCTGAAGGAGCTAGTCAACCATCGAATTGAAGGGGAACTATGTTAGATCTGTTGATAATAGATCTAGATCGATAGCTAGGATTGTGTGTCCTTTTAGGATTTGATGTGTTGCTCTATAAATATAGCATGTTGTAACCCTTGAAAGATGTAACGGTGGCTTGGTGAGAGTGGAGTAGCGGCTATGTACGTGAAGAGAAAGATGACGCTCGTCCAAGAGTGAAGCTATGTGTGCGTGAGAGGAGAGGAGCTATCGCAGAGTTGTAAGTCAACACTTGTACACATCAAAAGCTAGTGAGTTGAAGCAATGGGAGTTCCACCATCATTCTGTGGAATAGGTAAGTCACTGAACCACATAAAATCTGTGTTGTGCATGTTATTCATTTCTTTTTCTCCATCTTACCATATCGAAGAGAACGAGTGCATGAGCGAACGACAAAAAAGATTCCAGAAGTGAACGTCTAGATCTCGACAAACATAACAAACACCTAACCTAGTAATTGTAAACACAAGATGCAGTTTCCATTTTTTGCATTTGTTAGGTCTTATTTGTTTCAATTTTAACTTTAACTTTTTTATAAATTTTTAAGATAATTATTATTATCGTATAAATTCTAATTTATAAATTTTTATCATTAATTATTACGTAACTTTAATTTCATTTATTTTATTAATTTCAACTTCATTTCTATCCTAGTTAAAATTTTCTTCAAACAGGACCTAAGTTTTCTCGATGATTAGTTGGTCTCGCTGCATGATGTCGGCCTCGGCGACAAAGCTAGCATCGCGTGAAACGATCACACCGGACTCCGCGTGGACGTCACGTGCGAACGCGTCTCCTCCGACGCAAGCCGGATTGTGATTTTCTCACCGCAGTATTTTGAATTTTAAATTTTCTAAGGCGTGAACTCTTGGACGGAAGAATAAACGAATGCATAACTAAACAATACAGAATTTTAAATTTCAATACTTATGATATAAGTATATTCAACACGCGGACAAATTCCAAATAATTAATAAAAACTAGAGAAAAGAAATGATCACGAATTCTTTTTTAAAGTTCAAATAAACGATCCTCCTACTTTGTTTCTAATACAGGTAAAAATAACTCTTGAGAAAAATAAAATAAATATAATTAAGTTAATTTGTATCTGCAGCCACTCTTTCACACTCTACTTCTTCCCACTTGTTGCAATTTGGCCATGCAAAATTTGTGAACACCCTTTGAAACGTGCTTGAAACTCATTTGCTCTTCCCCACTTAACGAAACTCGATCGCCTGAAGAAAATCCTATAATAACGGTTAGAAGAATTTGTCATACCTAATTAAATTTGTCAGAATAAGTTATATTAGATTTACTGATTGTTCTTTTTTACCACCCACACACATACATTATAAAACATTGCTGCAGTTTTACTTCCAAATTAAGTACGACCTTAACATAAGTTCTACTCTAGAACCTTAGCACAAGGTGACAAGCATACCTTGTCCTTGTCGAACGCGTTGCTTGGGTGAGTGGTGGATGACTTGAGTCTTTGACCAGCCAACCCGCTCGTTCCGGGAGCGTTCGAAGTATTCGACCGACGCATTAACCATTCCATCCCTGTCAACGCTTGTCTTCGTTAATTGGATAAGAAGTCTTAACTGTTGGCCGTGCTTGCTACTATGTTTTTCTTTCAATCTTAATATATTAATTGGTTGAGTGAACTTTTGTATCAGAATTTAAAATTTTATCGTGTATTTTTCTGCAGATTAGGTGTTGAAAATATTGGTTGTATGACTTTTTCTTTCAAATTTAAGATTTTATTGCGTGTTTTGTTTCATTTTAGAGTATATATTTTAACAATGTAATAAGAGTATAATTTTTTACTGTAGTTGTTAGATGAAAAAATAAAAAGAGATTTCTTCACATTAAAAATTGTGTGAGCCTAAAAAAGTAAACTCCTGATTCACCTAATATTAGGCTTTATCAAGCGAAACCATAATCTAAATACATAATTTTGTGTGATATTTGTTATATAATTAAAATACTCCGTTGCATGTTTTTTTTTTGTTGCAAAGTCAAGATTTGGTTTAATTTTGAACCTAAAATTCTATTTCATTTGAGATTAATTTTTAAGTTATTTAGATCTTACATTAAGTTTATTTTATTTAAATTTTTTGATACCATAGGTTTTAAGTAATTAAAATCATTATTTGATATAATGATTTTGAAAAGGCGTTATATAATATATACAACCAAAAAAATCATAAGAAGATGGGATTTTTTTTCCTCAACCCAAAGTGGATGGAAGTTGAAATAAACTTGTTTCAGCTTAATACCTCCTCGCTTGAATGTTACAATAAAAAATAAAAAATCGGTATTAATTATTGTTCAGTGAGAACGAACAATTAATAACTATATATATTTAGAAGAACATGGATGAAGAACATGTAAGTTTAATTAATTTGATCGATCAGGAAGCTTGCATGATCGATCAGTGTATAGATTGGCTTAAGGGATCATCCTTGGCGGCAAAGCTGTCGGAGAAGCCTGCAGTAGGAAATAGTCCAGTTGGTGGAGGCGTTCCATCTCGCACGCGTAATCTTCCCACCCCAGGACATGATGATTTGCAGGAACATGATTTACATGTGGTGATGAAACGGCGGAATGATTAGCAGCAGCAGCAGCAGCAGCAGAAGAACTCGCTGAAGTGGTGTAGGAAGAGGAGGAGACCACAGCCGCATCCAGTTGGACCAATGGAAATGGCACTTCATCGGTAAGGAAAGCAGCAAGGTCGTTCAGTAATGCTTCGTCATCTACAACGCCATCCAGCAGTGGCATGCTGCGGTTGCTCGACCTCTGATCAGTAGGCGACCCGGGCAGGGTGCTGCAGGTCGTGCTCGGCTCACCCCTGCCGCCTTCTTCATGATCAGCTAACTGCTCTCTCGGGGGTTGGCGTTGCTGCTTTTCGCGGCATGGGTTGATGATGATGAGCTTGTGAGTTTGAGGGTCAATACCCATTTTCAGGAGCTTCTTCTTGATGCGTGTGTTCCAGTGGTTCTTTATCTCGTTGTCCGTTCTACCTGGGAGCAGTGCCGCAATCCTGGACCATCTACGCACATTTACACGGACGTACACAAGAGATCGATGTTTAGAAATCAATCAATTAATGTTCGCAATTACACACACACACACACACACACACATATATATACGAGAGATAATTAAAGCTAGCTTGAGATCGACAAACAGACCTGTTCCCAAGTTTTGAGTGCAGATCAATAACCATTTGCTCCTCATAGTCCGAAAGCAAGCCTCTTTTTATGTCCGGTCTGAGATAGTTGAGCCATCTTAACCGGCAGCTCTTCCCACACCTCATCAGCCCTGGTATTATATACATATTGAAGAATTAAAAAGGTTAAAAATCACTGCAAGCTAGCACTCTAAAATTAAACGATTGATCAATCAATTAAATAAATTAAACAGTTATTGATCTGTGTGTGCGTGTGCGTGTATATATATATATGCACGAAGGAGATCGATCGAATGAGTGAACCTGCAAGCTTAGGCACAGATCTCCAGCAGGAAATGCCATGGGTGAGGATGAAGTCGGTCAGCCTTCTGTCCTCCTCCGCCGTCCAAGAACCCCTCCTCAGCCCCTCTTTTTCACAGCAAGGTTTTCTCCCCATATTGAACTATTATCGATCGATCACTAGCTTGAGCCCCAACGTGCACTTTCAATATAATTATAAGTCGAGATCCAGAGACGACAGTGAGAGAGAGCTGAACTCTCGTTATTGGGAACACGTGTAGTGAGAGCTCGAAAGCAAGGAGCGGTGGTGGTGGTGGTGCTGGCTCCCTCGCCACGGCCAACGCTTCCTTTATACACGACAGATTTTGAATACGTGCGTACGGAGAAGCATCGTGGTGGCGAAGTGGGATTTGGTCGTAATGAGTTTTGATGGCAACTTACGTAATTACGTGTTAAGATTGTGCCGGATTTGAACTTTGAATCAACGGTCCTCAGACGACACAGCACGCGCCAGACACGAAACGTAAAATTCTCGATTCGCACATGGATGTAGGCCCACTGAATCCGACAATCTACTGAATATATTTTTTATCATGTATGTATGCTTGCATGCAGCATCACTGTTTATTAATAATACAATTTATCTTATTAAAATTAATTACTTTTGAAGGAGTTTGTGTATTTTTGGAAAATATAAAAAGTGAAATTTGGAAAAAGAATTTAGATTTGAAGGTGTTTGTGTAGGGTGGTAATTTGGAAAAGAAATTTAAAAAATTTAATAGTATAAATAGTAGATTTTTGGCTATAAACATAGTAAGTACGTTTATAGCTTTCTTAATTTCCTAGCAAGTACGTAGTACTCGTTCGTAATTCTTGGATCTAACATTTGTGAACCTTTCCAATACTTCAGAAGTCTTGTAACCACGGCAGGGTAGGTTATCGCTTCTTCAAAAGTTCTGGAGAACGTATCAAAGTTCAATTTCCACGGATGGGTTCGCTTGAAGAGGTCGTTTTCGTCCCAATCAAACACTCATTGTTCTTAGGCGACTTTTAACGTTAAGATTTGTCGTTTTGCGTAGATGCAACTAAAACTCATTAAAACGCATGAATTAATATCAATAAAATGTATACTTTTGAATCTGAACAAATCCCCTATACTTATTTTTGCTAGTCCGTTAGCAAAATACTAAAATTAGACTATAAAAACTATGAAAGTAATAAAGACTATTAAATAAAATTAACTAAAACTATACTAGGCCACTTTCGTAGGGAACACGACTACACTTAGCAAGTGCAACAAGCCTTTAAACCCCTAGGTTATCCTAGTAGTAGAGTTGTGTCTCCGGAGGATTTTCAATGGATACACCCACTAAGTCCAAAGAAACAAAGAGAAAGAGAAAGAAGGGAAAACAGAGTCAACCAAAGGATCATTTGAATTACTTGTTGCTATAAAAATTTCAGGGAATTAGGTGGCTTAGTCTTACAGCACTCCCTCTCCTTGCCCTTAAATCGGATAGACTCATTTTAAAATGTGAACAAGAAGTCACCTATTCATGAGAATCATTTGTCTTCTATGAGTAAGAAGAATTCACACCTTCACTACTCTTAATCAAAAATTAAATCATTAAAGCAGACACACATCTCACTAACAAAAGAGGGTAATTTAAGATACTCCTTTCCTTTCTAAGATATTGTAAAATACTTTGGCAAGTAGACAAGGGATAAGACAATAATACACCATCACTCAAAATGTTAACTTGTTGATATAATATCATTTTCCTTCATTCTCACATCCCAAGTGACTTCGAATATTTCCCTTTTCTACCCATATTGACATTGATTCCTTAAATTTTTCTAATTCCTTTTCTACTTTTTTTTCTTCCTTTCTCTTTTTTTTTGATATATATATATATATATATTTCAGTACTTCCTTTTCCTTTCATTTTTCATTTTTTTTCTTCAAAATAACATAAAGTAAATGACATAATTAGCATTGCACTCTTAGAACTAATAAATGACCATTAATCGATTAATTTCACCACCTTATATCTCCATAATCTAATTCCCATATGAACTCCATAATGCATTAAAGCTCATACCCTTGCTACCTTCCTTCATATAACCTCTAACTTAGAAAAGTTTGGGAGATACCTTAAGATAATGCTCACCAAAATGGAAAATTTTTCATATCATGATCATTTTTATGGTGACACTCGACATAGGTTTATCTCTCCACACAAACAGGGTAATGAGAAAAGAAAATAATTCATTTTAGAAAACTAGGTTAACAAGGCATTAATTCAAATGAAATAGGAAGACTCAACCTATTGCACAAGTTAATTTGAAATCCATCTCCTCTAAGGGAAATAGGTTGCTTGGAATTGGCTCTGAAAATTCTCCTCTCAATATAATAGGGTCTTCCCATTAATTCTAATAGCAACACTTGAAACTTACCTTCCTCAAGGTTAAAATTTTAAAATTTTTGAACATTTTTAACATACTTAAACTAAAACTAACATACTTAAACACAAACCTTAAACATAAACCTTCCCCCCACACTTAAACTTTGCATTATCCTTAATGTAAATGGAAAATTTCAGTATAGATAGGAAAATTCATGACAAATATGAAATATAACAAACATCCCCCAACATCAAACATGAAAATGTGATGCATGCTAAATAATGCATTGAACTTAATAAGATGAATCATGTGAAATGCATAAGTAATGCTGCAAAAATTAAATACAATTGCTATGCATCAATATAGAATGATGATAAGGAGGAAATTTTTTTTTTTTCACAGAAACAATATAAAAGAAATAAAAACAGGGCTTAAATATAATTAAAGCAAACATACTACCTATTGTTTGTTCTCTAGGTTGTTCTTATTGTGGAGTAGCCATAATTGTTCTTCTTGTATGTGTTTGAACTAACCTATGACATGAATCCCTAGACCATCCTGATATAAAAGAAAATTTGCTTGTGTATCGTCATTAAATAAGCTTTAGCTGTCATTTCATGTTGTCAAGCAACAAGTACATTTGTTTACAATAATACTACAACTGTAGTAAATGATATAAAATTTCAGATTTAATAAAAACATGCAACAAAGATGTTCATTTAGATTTGAGTACAATACAACAGAGATGTTCCAAAAGAAATAACAAACATTGCAAGTATTCAACAAGGGACCTTTTGAAACAACCCATGGCCAGGTTCGAGGGTAAACTTGTTTACCCTCAAACTAACACGTGGGCAGACAGAAAATACTACACACAGTGTTGCAGAGTATTTGCATAAGGAATTAATTCATGTAATCACACTGTGGTAGCAGTCAATGTTAATTGATGAAAAAGTTTAGCATTGCAGCCTCCATCAAATAGTTGGATCTTGTAATAATAAAGATTATCTCATGCATAATAAATAAGAGTGTCTCCATTGACAAAACAAAAATCTTTGATTTTTCCTTCATATGGCATGTCAGGTTCTCCCAGATCCTCTAGTTGCAATTCCATGTAGACTCGATTCCATTCCCATTTTGCAATGTCCTGTACCCTCCAAATTTCAAATTTCAAATTTCATGTCAGCATCTCACCATCGAATTAAACTCAGAGATTCAGGTTCTCCATTAGTTCCCCCTAATATAGCCAGCTCAACTAAATCAAAGAGTGAAATTGACAATGCACCCATAGGGTATGGGACAGGTAGGAGCTTCACTGATTCAACTTCAATATTGATGGCAATAATCATAATCTCATCAACATATGTAGGTGTGTTGCTTATTATAAAGTAAATGATTCCATCAATAATCACATGATTCCTATTATTTGTTGGTATTCCTCCAAAGTAAACTTCTCTGACAGGTTGCCATTGATTTTTGTCAAAATGATATACCAACAAATATTTCCAATCAGTCCACATTTGAGGTTCCTCCTAACAAAATAATTTATGCATTATCCTTTTATCAGTACCCTTAAATGTTAAAACTGCACCTGAATCAAGTAAGACACGC
The DNA here is from genome assembly GCA_024699675.1 of Amphibolis antarctica. Lineage (NCBI taxonomy): Eukaryota > Viridiplantae > Streptophyta > Magnoliopsida > Alismatales > Cymodoceaceae > Amphibolis > Amphibolis antarctica. The sequence continues at coordinate 13,840 of JAMKPZ010001952.1, forward strand.
TTTTCTTTGTTAGGGTTTGGGAGTAACAACTCTATATTTGTAGCAGGATTCTTAATCCCAATATCAGATCTGTTAGAAAAGTATTTTCCATAATGTCTGAAAATAATTAATCCATTGTTACATCCTAAAATATTGTGAATTCCTAGTGATGTAGGTGGAATTCCTGCCTCAGAATCAATTTCATGATACATATATTTTCCTGGAAGTGCATCATACCAAATCACTTTACTAACTGTATTCCTCATTTTGTATGCCCGACGTGAACAAAAATAATGCTCTAAAATAAATGCCCAAACACTCTTGCTCACACAACTTAATTTGCACAACTCTCTCGCTGGAAAATGACTTAAAACCTCACACAAGACATCTATGGGAATCTCCATCGCTCACTAAAATTCATTTAACATAAAATAGTACATTTAATCAGAAAGAAAAATCAAATCGATATATCCAATAATCATGAAATAAATGTGCAATATACAAGTATTAAAATGATTAAAATGACTACACAAAAATTTCCTAAAAATTCTGTCTACTATAGCTTACCCTCAGACTAAGTTTGAGGGTAACGGTGTTTACCCTTGGAGTACCTCGTGGGTAAACCTGTAATCCATTAATTAACTTTGGATTTCTTCATCCGATCGTTCGATTACCCGATTAACCTTATAAAAACCATTAATGCCCCTTTGTGCATTAACCCTCATTCCATGACCTATGTTCATAGTACTCTCCTCTCCCATGACACACCATGGCTTCAACTTCCACTGCTCCTCCCCCTGCTCTAGCAACAAGCTTCGAGTGGATAAAGATGCTGAACTTCAAGAAGTTCAAGCTCAATGCAAAGATGTGGCACAACGAGGGCAAACGAAAGCTCAAAGCTATGATGAACTCAAAATGGTAAGGGAAGACACTACTGAGTGTCTAAGACAAAGTAAGGAAGCTGGTATTGTAGTTCCAACATTCCTTAAGGATAAAATAGTCTCTCACATTAAGAGAGAGGTAGGGCAGGAGCAGTTAGCTCACCATAGAAATCATTTAGCATAAGAGTTGATTAGGAGGAAATGTATTTTCTGGTTTCATAAATAAGTCTTTTGTTTAGCCACTACAGGGTCTATTAAAATTAGAATAAAGACTTATATTGCAAGCCCGTGGCAAGTAATGACACCAACAAAATCCATTTCAACTGAGGAATGGATGAGGTTACTACGATTTGAGCAATTTGAGTTGGTATTTTCAGAATGGCACAAGGGTAGCCTCCAACATGATAAGACAAAGGAGAAGATGTTGTAGGATTTGAAATATCAGTTTTAACATTTTCGCACAAAGGTAGAAAGAGAATTCATCCGCCTCCCCATTGAAGTATCACAAGCCATTAATAACTACACTCAATAAACATGGCAAGATGAGTGTGCACTTAGGCCCAACAAGGCCTTAGATCAAGAAATTGTTTTAGTAAAGGCTAAACTGCTAAAATTGCCTCCCAATGTGCTATGTATGAGTGGAGACAACACATGGTTCAAAAAGCTGCATTTGCTGCTAAAATGGTTGAAGTTGAAGCCCTTCAGAAAGTAGCAGAGGTAAAAATTAAGGAAGAATCATGGGAGTCTGATTTTAGACAGTTTAGTGAAATGATGGCTAACCCTTCAGAAACACATGGGGTTGAGAAAATAATTGAGGAACTTCAACCTCAAGAAAGTAGTGAAGAGGAAGAAGAAAAAGAAGGAGAAGAAGAAACAATAAGAGAAGAAAAAGAAGAACCACAACAACACCAACAACAATAGGAGCAACAACAAGAGGAGCGTCTTCCAACAGTCGGACAAGCGGATGAACAATTAGAAAGCAGTGATGATGAACTCACCCTAAGTGAGTATATTCATCAACACAGGAAGGCACTTCCTCCTTCCACAGATAAGGAAACTCCTCATGCTAAAGAAGCTGAGGTTCAGATGGAAATTCAGGTACACTTAGGGTTTTAGTTTGAATTTAAAATTTCCCTTTTAGTAATTAAAATTTTCATGTTTCATTTGTTTTTAATTGTTAATTTCAGGAGGAAGGACCTACTGTTAGAACAGTTGTTCCATTTTTGGACCTCTAAGACAGTGAAGGGGTAGATCAGACCATTCGTGAAGCAATTCAATTTCCTTCAGAAGAGGTTTAGGTACTATTTAAAGTTCATTCATTCAGTTCTGTTTTTTTATAAAGTTTATAAGTTTTCTATTTTCTTTTTAGTTTTTAACTTTCTCCTTTTTTATATGTTTTTGAATATTGTAGCATGCCCCTATAGAGGAGATTAGCTCCTCTAAGGAAGAAGAAAGGGAAGGATGGACTATTGACAGTCCTCCTAGTCCATGCTCAATTGAAGAGAATCAAGGGCAAATTGAATTTACTGTCGAGCAGCCAATTGAGCCCAGTGGAGTGGAAACTAGAGCACTTGTGTGTACTCCCCACTCACTGAACCAAGTGCAGAAGTTGTAGAACCTTCAGCTCCATCCTCCTCAAAATATGCAGAACTAGCCCAGCATATAGGCACAAATCCAATCATTTTCAGAAATGCTAAGGCTTGGGATAAGTTCCAAAATATTAGAGATTTTAATATTCTATTCAGCAGGCTAGTGAACTTCAATTTCATGGATGAAATCAAGGATTTGTTGGAATTTCAGCGATTGCTGAAAGTTATCCTAATGTTAGGCAATAATTTTAAAGTTGAAAATTTAGTATCGGCCTTCTATTCAAATTTGCATGAGGAAGATGAGATTTTTGTAACTAATGTGATAGAGGTAAACATTTACTTAACACCTGAATTCGTGTATGGGAGCCTAGGATTAAGAAATGAGGGTGTAGAGATTCTAGAATCCTCTACAATGGCAGAATGGTCAGAACAAGAGATGAAAAATTGCATGGTCATTAACCCTCGAATAAATTTGTTCAATAGGCTTAAATATATGGTTGCATTAATATTAATTAGAATCATTTACCAAAGATTTGGACATGATGTAGAGTTGTCAATCTTTGTGAAAATTGCAACCTATGCAATTTTAAATAGGATTTAGATGAACTGGTATAATGTCTTCATCTCCAAGGTCACAAGTATAAAGAAGAAATTGTTTTATGGTGATCTTATTTACCAGTTGGTGTCAAGTTCCTTAGATATATTAGCTTGGGTAGTCAAGAAATTAAAGTCCAAAGTGTTAATTGCCAAAGACCTGAAGCAATTTTCCATGGAGGATAACATGGCGCCTCAAATCCACAGTGAGCCATCCACTTCCCAACAGAGAGGATCAGCCTCCATGTCAGACAAGATGGACACTGTGTTAGAATAATTAGCTGCTCTGAAAGAAGAAGTCACAGCCTTGAAATCCAGACTTCCAGAGTAATAACATGTAATTTTTCTCTTCTTGTAACATGTAATTAAGACATTTGGAGAGACAACTCTCCTATGATGTACAAACTTTAATTTTTCAATGACATGTTTTAAGAACTTTAATTTTGTGTGTACTTCAGTTTTGTATGTATTTTAACTTTGTGTGTTCTTAACTGTTGTGTGTTTTGAATTTGAACAAATGCTATGATTTTTTAAACCCTTTTTAAAATTTTCATTTCACAATTCAATGGATAAATATCCATAACTACGTTCAAATTAAACCATTTTAGTGAATTTAATTTTTATGAACACTTTGTTATAATCATGTATGTTCTGTGGGTTGCATTCTTTTCAAAATTTCCACTCATTAAGTAATTCACTAAATTGTATTTATCTTTAAAAATCATTCCTTAATCATTCGAATTATGAAATAACCTTTTAATCTCACTTAGATGATTAATATTTTTTTAATTTCAGTAAACCCTATGCTTAAAAATTACATTTCCTAGCAAAAAAAATCATATTTGGTTCACAGGGCAATAACCCTTGTGATAGTCTGTGGGTGAAATAGATAACCCTCGGACTTATGCGAGGTTTATCCCCACAGTGCTTTACTCTTTTTTTTTTTTTTTTATGCAGCTCGAGGGTAAACAAGATAACTCTCGAACTTACTCCAAGGGTAAACAGGATAACCCTTGAACTAACTCTAAGGGTAAACAGGATAACCCTCGAAGAGACTCCTTTTGTTTTATTTTATTTTATTATTATTGTTATTTTTAATAAATCAACGTAGCTCGAGGGTAAATGAGATATCCCTCGAACCAGCTCGAGGGTAAATGGGATAACCCTTGAGGTGAATCAAAATAAAACATAGTAGTTAATAGTTTGAATAATTATTTTATACTAACACCTTACAACTTAATTAAATATTTTTCTTTTCTCTTCTGATATGTGTGTATACTTATTTTTATTATTTATTTTTTTTAAAAAAAAAAACACTTGTATATCACTTAGGCATCCATGCCCCCAGTGGCACACAAGTAAGCCATATGATTTCACAAAATAAACACCACCAAACTTTCCTGCTCATACTACTACTAATAAGAAAGTGAAATCAATAGCTATATATACAAAAAAAAATTTTCTTTCCATGGGTAACTCCAAAAATGATTAGATAAAATTCCAATGAATACTCCATCTTCTTCTCCTTTTAACAACCAACTTACCTAGAAGGAATTCATGATCTGCTCAGGAGGTTTGTGCTTGATATCAAATGGAACCACTTTAGCTAGTGCGTTCATTAAGTGTCCAACCAATTTAGTATAACTCATAATCTTTTTTTCATAAAAGTTTACACAATTATGGGATATATGCTCAAAAGTTGCAAGATGAGGGATGAGCTCTAGAGATGGTTTGTCAATAAAAGGTTCATACGATAATGGTTCAAATAAAATTGGCTCATAAGAAGGTAAATCATTAACATTGTCTTTAATCTCTAATACCTTCAACTCCTCCTAAAAACTTTTCTCAAAAGATCAATCAAAATATCTTGGTTCAAATTCAAATTCTTCGGCATTAGATAATTCTTCTTCTAGAATAACTTATTGAAAAATATTCATCATTAGATCCTTAGCTTTCAATTCTTCAAATATGCCATCTTTGTTACGATTGAGAAAGTTTCTAATATCAACTTGATCTCCTTATTCTTTACTCACTTTATTTTCCCCATAAATTTTTCTTTTGGTCTCTACTACCTTAGGTTGTTCTCCAAATTCATTAGGATGTGGTGGGTTGGGTAGAAATTCATCTAACTTAGGTTCCTTCTCTATTATCTCTATCTCTTATTCGTTATTTTCTTCCTTACCCACTTCTTGAAGATTTTTGGAAATGATTAAATTATCATCATTAGTTTTCTTTTCCTCATTATCTGCCATAGGAGCACTAAAATCTTCTTCTGATCTAAGGGTAGCTAACACTTTAGGTGACTCTTCTATACTTTTGGAAATAGGGTCATTCATGACCTTAAGTGGTCCTACTGAACAATCCCTTACTAAATAGTCAAGTATTTCATATCCTTCTCATATTTGATCTTTTTCCTTAAAATTTTCAACTTTTGGAGCTCTATAGAACTTATTTGATATGAGTGTTGCACCAGTGCCTATAGATACCTTTTGAAAATTTTTATCTAGTTCAGAAAAATTAGAATTAGATGAATTCTTTATAAATAGGTCAATAGATCTTTGAATTTCATCTAACTTCTCCATATGATTAAATGAAGTCAAATTACAATATTCATTTCCCTCACTTATCTCTAATGGTTGCACATTCTTCTCTGTAAATAAAATATTTTCTAATGAATTTATCTCTTAATAATTTTGATTTTCATTTGAATTTACCCAATTAAAATCATCATTGTTTTCATACTCATTAAATATTCTATTATCTACAGTTTGTTGTATTGATTTATTAACTCTATTCAACCGTTGTTCAAGTCCCAATGATAGTTTTTGATTAATTCCAGCATTAATTGGTAAATTATCATTAAGATTTGTTAAACCTATATTAATCCATTGAACATTTTGATCCTCTTGTAAGATTGACCAGTTTAAATAATTATCATTTTGTAATTCACTCAATTTGTTACTCTCTTCAATATTTCGCATTGATTCATCTATTTTATCCTTTAATTGTTGTATTTGTAATGATATATTTGATTGATAATTTTGATTTTCATTCATATGATTATAATTTGAATAATAATTTTGCATTCCTGAATTGTCATTACATTCCCATAAATTAGAATTGTCATTCCAATTATAATTATTTTGAGAATTAACATTAAGTTCTTCTAAAACAAGTTGTGAAGAGTAAGCATTAAACTCCATAGATGAATAATCTCCTCTAACATAATTATAATAATTATAATCCTTTTAACTAGTTCCTGAAACAACCCTACAATCACCCCAATATGAGTTATATGAGTCCATTATGAAATTCAGAATTTAAAAACACGACACTACTTTGGAATAGTAATAAGACTATGAAATAGAATTTAATAACAGTAAGTACAAATTAAGCAATCCCCGGTAACAGTGCTAAAAACTTGTACGAACCTTTTGCAATCTGTTTTTGATAATATATGTGTTCGAAATATTTTAATTTCACTGCAAGTGCACGGGTTCAAATGTAGTTAGTGTGTAAGTACGAGTTTGTCCACATGGATTAGTTTTGCTTGGTGTTTAGCTAAATTGGTGTATTCAATTAATGGAACAAGTAATTATACTTTTTATAAGAAATGTCACAATTACTTTGTTCCAATTAACCATTAGGATGCTCTTTAAATACCTATTAAATTGTACCTTCTAGAGAATTTTTCATTTAACTTTAATTTCTTCACCACTTAAAATAGTTTGATTTAAAATTAGTCTTTAGTAAATGATTTGAATTTTGCACTAAAAGTCTATCCAGTGAGTTTTATTTCCAAATCTTCTTAAGTCTTAACATTATACATTTTAGTTTGCATATGATTTATCATTTTGCACAGAGAGAGTACTTAACCCTCGAGGTAACTCATGGGTAGATGTCTTTACCCTTGAACTTACCTGAGGGTTGTGCAATAAATGTGAGTTTCAGATGTTTAAATAGTACAATTTAAATTAGCTGAAACTTCTAAGAGTTGAATGCTTATATTTTTGATCTTTTTAAATATTTTAAAATGCAACAAACAACATAATACATGAGACACAACATAGTACAAATAACTTGTAAAAATAAAATGCAACATTCAATATTACAGTAAACATAAAATCATTCTCTAACTATTGTAACAAAGTTAATAAAATGGGTGTTTGTAAATTCGAGTGTAAATATATAGACAAAGTAAAAATAAAAGAAAAGGAAAACGAAATGAACACCTAATGCTTCATTGTAATTTCTCCCTTCGAAACTTGCTCAGGCTGAGAACTTCTCTTTATCTTTACCTTCGGTCCACTAGGTTGTTAATCTGGTAGGCTTTCCTTTCGACCTTAAAATGAGATTTTAGGCATCACTCCGCAATTACACCAAGGAACAAAGGAGGAAACAGCCGGCGCCGAGAGTCTCTCCTTCAAGGATATGCTCAGGTTGAGAAAAGAACAAAAAACACTCTATGTGAGTGATTGGAGAAGAGGAGGTAGTCAATCTCCTCTAGGAAGAAGTGAATGGGTGGAAGGTGGAAGATGGAGAAGATGGAGAATGCCCTGTGAATGATGACCTAAATGAAGAGGAGGGGGAGGGGTAGTTTCACGGCTACGGGATTGTTTTATAGATGGAAGGAGTGGCAGTTCACGAGCTAGCTGTTAACAAGGATGTAGTGCATGTTCGAACGTGTGAGATCATTCCATGCAAGTCCACTTCTTTAGTCTGTCTGTCCATGTTCTCTATGATTGAGCTTTAGCTAAATTAATTTTCAATTCTGCTCTTATACAAACTTCCCTACAATTGCTCATCGAATTTCCTTGCAAATACTTAAGGAATACCTTTCGTGAAATATATCATATTACAGAAGAAATAATTCATAACATTTAAACCTTAACTATAATGGCAATTGCTATTACATCAATAAAATTCATCGCATAGGACAAGCAAGGTACAGGCTCGAGGGTAATCCAATTTACCCCCGCATAAGTTCATGGGTGAATGGCTTAACTCTCAGACTCTGCACTTAATCATAAATCACGATTTTTTTCTGTGAATTAACAATTTCATCAACAACCTAAAGAGTCAATTATCAATCATTCATTCCTTTTTGAATAGGTAATCACTACAAACATAATTCACAACTTAAAACTTAATTCATGCATCATTAAAGTGAATAAACGTGCATAATGCTTAAAAGTATAGTTAACCTTGTAATCATCATAATTCAATGCAAAATGCAACTAAAACTCATTAAAACACATGAATTAATATCAATAAAATGCACACTTTTGAGTCTGAACAACCGCCTACCTCCATCGGCTACTGCTTGCCTCTCCATCGAGTTAGGCTCCACACCACAAGCCCAATAGAGCGGCAAATGGCGAACGACAAGTGGCATGGTGAGCAAAGCGGTGCGACAAGCCGAGCGATGCGACGAGCAGAACGATGTGGTGATCTTAGAGTTTAGGAGGAACAGTTTAGGTAGGATGAATTTTGGGTTCTTCCCATGGGGCTCTTATAGCCTATCCGAGTAGAGAAATGTTGGTGGGAGGGGAAACAACAGACGTCTTCGATTGGTTGGATGGTATGGGAGTTGGATCGTGGTTGCATAGAAATGCAGGGCTCGACCGAATTAGCAATGTTGGGGCACATGAAGGCAAAGCGAAAGATGTCTTCGATTGGTCGATTGGTGCGGGAACTGGATCGTCGTCGCACAAAAGGGTGCGACTACCATTGGGTCAACTCGTTCATTGTCAACAAAGGCTATGGTTGCGAGCGGAAGACGAAGCGACGAACGCAATGTGTGCTTTGGTGGCAAGTTGATGAACGACATGTGTTCCATCTGTCAACGTTGGAAGGGGCAGCAGCTGCTGCATTGTTGGCCTACGCTGCTAGTCGTGAGGAGGACTAGCCGTCTAGGGCATGCACTGTTCGGGCATGTAGGTGCACGAGGACTCACGTTCGGGTGGGTTTGTGTGGCTAGGCATGCTTGGACGCGTGGGTGCAACTAGGGTGCAACCTGAGTCCATAGGCTCAAACCTAGATGTAATTTGAAGTTGATTGGGCTAATTCAATTAGGTTCATAGTCCATGTGGTCCAATTTGGTTGACTTGTCAATTGATTTTCATTTGATTCAATAAAGGATTGAAAATCAAGCAACTTTAAATTTTCTTATGATCAATTATTCAATTAAGCTATTAAATTAGGTAATTAATCTGAAGAATCAATGATTGATCATTAATGGACTTTTGGACTTAAATTGAATAGATGGACCTTACAGGCCTAACAGAAAAAGTCAATCTCATTTGGAGAAGGAGATGGATCATAGGCCTTGCCGGCTTTGTCGTAGTGGTGGGCCTTAAGGGTCCAAATTGGAATAGTGTACCGATAATTAGACCTTAATGGCCCAATTGGCCTACCATGAGACCTAAAATTTGTGAGTTTAGTGACTTTGAAAATTTAAGTGTCTACGATTATATACTTTTCAAAAGATTTATGTTTTTAAAAATAATAAAAAATTTAATTTAAATTTTTTTTTATCATTTTACATTATTTCTAACGCAGGCCTATTTGAAGATGTAATTCATGTTGACTCCATTTCGGTGGGTCATACCTACATATATATTATTAGGCCCAGAAGTAGATTATCATATAACTGACGAATAACGGAAACATTTGTCTCCTTTCGAAATCTAACATGCTATGAATATATAAATTAACATATTTTAAATGATAAAATATGAGTAATTAACTCAATACAAAACATACAATAAATTAAAACTAAAACTAAAACTAAGAGTTATGTAAACGTTTAACTCTAAATTAACATCTACTGCACATTAAAAGAAATAAAATACGTTCGAATATTGATATCCGAATTGAAATCAATATAATTTGGGAAAATTAAGCAAATAAATATATGCCTAAACTAAAATTTATATTGGATATCAAAAATATAAAATATCTAATCTAAAACTCGGATGGGAAAATATAAAAACATCCAAACTCATATATATGTGTGTGTGTGTGTGTGTATAATACGTTAAGTGTAAGATACAAATAACGAAACATAACCATATATGATTCAAATGTGAAATATGAATATTTGAAATGAAGTACGATATACTTCATCATTGCAAACCTAAATAGGTCTTGATATGAAATATCAAAAATAAACCGACATATAAATTAAGATATGAAATATACAACTATGCAAACAAATATGAAATGGCTTAAACTGCTTAAGCAATTAAAATCATAAAAATGCTCTAAAGTACGAGCCTATTTTTTTGACTTTAATATATATTTGAAAATACAAATTAAAAAATATATATAATATAATATACTCTAAATAAGAGTTTAAAGTGTTTAACAAATAAAATATAGGTGTATATGTATAAATATCAAATTCTCCTAGACAATATACTAAACTATCTAAAATCTTTATTTGAATATTAAAATATACAATTATTCAAATAATGATTAAAATATATTTTAATATGAGAAATAAATATTAAAATATTTATTGTTGTATATTTGTATATTGTACTATATCTGACCGTGACAATAAAAGATCCTTTATTTGATTATTTATCTGATGTTGTAATAAATGTGATGTAAATAAAACATTCTTTTTAAATAAAGATGCAAAGTGTGATATTAAATACATATTAAATATATGCATAATAAAAATATTGTTTAAAAGAAAAAATCACATTAACAATGTTTCAACTTGAGGAGAAGTGTTAGAGCTTAAATATATATTAGAGCTTGTGTTGCAAGTGATATTAGTCTCATATGTATTAAGTTATTTTGTATCTATATATTATGTTGTCTCTATATATAAAGGTTTATGCTTTGTTAATGATAACATCCAATCTTCCACCTTATTTTTTATTATTCAACAATGTTGATTATGATTTCGGGATTTTCTACTTTTTATATTGATCTATTAGTCTTGTTTCTTTTACTTTTATATGTTGATTCATTTTATTAATTGATTTTAAGTTAGAATTTTCTTCGTACCAAATCTCCATGAATCAATACCATATTGATTCATGGTTTTATTATCCAAGATTTACTTCCATGGATGTAACGAGTGTTTCTTACATTTACTCCCTATATTTATTCTCGATTAATGGTTTTTAATGATCATTTACTCACATCTCTTACTTGGTTATAAAGATCATGCACGTAATTCTATGCAAAGAGATATTAAACTTACACTCCCACTATTCAAGAATGGTGCTAGTATGAGCTTAGCATCGATCGTTGAAGATTATATGTTGCGTCTGAATTGTCAAATTTTCCACCAGTAGTTGACCCAAGGTTATTGCTGAACACTCTCTCTCCCAGTTAATTAAACAGTTTACAATGAAATAACACCTGCAAAGTTGCAACAGTTTACAGTCTAGAGTTTGGTAAGTTTGTGATGACATCCCGGCCGGTAAAGCTACTTTTGAAAAATAAATGGGAGGAGCATTGAATGCTAATTGAGTTGCATAAGATACAATGGTTTGAAGAAATTTCAGGTAATTGGAGGTGCAGTGACGTTTGTTTACGTCACAGCAGGCTGTGGTAAAAAAGATAAGATATGTAGAGTGATTTTTTAATTATAATTATTGTAAAAGATATCTTTTTATTGTAAATCATGTTATTAAAATTAAAATTTTATTATAAATTTTTGTTTATATTTAATACATTACTGTATGAATTTAATATTACTGAAATTAATTTTTTTTACCTAACAGAAGAACCGTATATACCCTACATGGTTGTAAATAAACAAACGATTTTTCAACGGTAGGAAGAAAAATAAGTGGAAGTTTTTCTGTTGGTTGCGGCAATGGGGGGGTTGTTGGTGGGCCGGGAGTTGTTGTATTCCCAGTCCCAAATAAGCTGGTGGTGCTTCTGGTTGTTGGCGCCGCCGGTGTCATCCATGGCTACAAAGGACACCATGGAAGGCACAAAAGCGTCGGCAGAGGTAGTGGAATGGTTCATCTTCTTCCCATCAAATGCAAGGCCAACACCACCCACAAAACGGGAAAGAGCAGCTTGCAGAAATCAAGAGAAGATCTGTGCAGCAAAGGGAGAGAGAAAGAGAACAAGCTGGCTATAGCTAGCCCAGAACTTGCCGGAGCTAATTGGTTATGTAGCCTTGTTCGGAAGACAAGCTGGCTTAATTTATAATGGTGGGGCGGGGGTGGTCTCTGAGCGGAAAGCAGCGCTAGAGCTCGCACAAGAAGTATGTGCTTCGTTTGTTTTTTTACTTTTAATTTAAAAAATAAAAAAAAATAATTTTAAAATTAAAAATAATAATTTTAATAATAGAATGAATAGAACGCATGTCATCTTTAAACAGAAAGTACTTTTAAAAATTAAGAGTAAATAAAAAGAATGAATATTTTATTTTTAAATTATTTTCAAACTTTAAAATTTGTATTACATTAATTTTTATTAATTTAATTTTTTATTTTATAACTTTTAATTTTAACTTTATTCAAAATTAAAATTCTTTCCAAACATATACGTTGACATTATGTTGTAATATTTGTTACAGTGGATTCAAACATAAAAGACAAGTGTGATCTGGACATGATTTGACATAAACACGAAGGTTAAGATAACTTTTGTTCGATAATAAGATATTTTAATTTTAATAATTACAAAATTAAAGATAGTAAAATAAATAGATTAAACCTTAATAATTATTTATATGATAAAAATTTATATATAAAAATTTACGTAGTAAGTGTGATATAATAACAAATTCGTTACTAAACAAAACTTACAGTGCAATTAAGATTTTTTTAGTTTATTATTTTGTGTATAATTCTATAAAACTTGATATTGATTTTCTGATTTTTGATATCAAATTGATTACGGATTCTTACATTTTTATTAAAATTATAATAGATACAAATTTATTTAATTTTTGACATTATTTATATAAATGACATACCATTTTTTAGATTTGGTATATCAATTAATGTGTCAAAAAGTTTAATCTAACTTAATCCACCACCGTTAAACCATGTTGTTAACTTGCATTACACAAACAAATCACAATCCATGAGCTATACCTAGGTTGTCTTCTTTCACCCATGATATGATTTAACATGAATAATGTTTGCATAACTCGATCCATTTACATCTCTACATAGGATATAAAATATTACAGTTATTTATACTACGAATTAAATATATTAACTTAAAATTTTATTAATGGTAAACACTGCATTTGAAATAAATGGATGTCTCTCTTTTGTAAACATTTGTTTGGATATAACTTTAATATTAATAAATTTTAAGTAACGTAAGATGAACATATATAATATTTTTATTTTTAAATATAAATTTTAACATTGATATTGAATTATAATAAAAGTTACGTATAAGATTAACATAAAATTATAGCTAATGTAAAAGTCTTACCCTACACCGAACTTTGTGACTGTGGACCCGAATATTGAAAAAGCAAGAAGACCCAGGTACAAAATTCGGTCCAGCACACTTTTCTGGGCCCGAAGGCCCATAACAGAGCGAAACCCTAGTGTCAGCAATCTACCTCCACCTTTAAGTACACCTCTGTTCGCTCCAACCGCCTCCTTCCAAATCCATGCTTTGCTCTCCGTTTCCTGTGTGTTTTTTTTTTTTTTTTGGTTCTGTTGCTACGATTCTGCCGTATCTTCTTTCCGGAGCCCGGTGACGATCGATTTGCTTTAACCACACCGAACGGAAAGTGCCGGCCGGAAGCCTCCCCGATCACCGAGTGTCGTGGTTTTCCCAGACTTCGCTCCGTATGAGCCATGGCTGAGATCTGGACGGATCTGCGCCGTCGGTGAGGGTGCGATGTTTGGGATTTCCAACGCGCTCGATGGATTGATCGCTGAGGCGGCCGGATGTGCCTTTCTCCTGTGGAAAACCCCTGGCCTTTTGTTTTTTCCGAGGGCTCCAAGCATCGTCGCTTTCGTTTTCTTTTTCCTAATGGTTATCCGCCACAGCTTTGCGCTTTCGACGGTTGCTTCTGGTTTCGGATGTATTTCGTTGAGTTCGCTGTTTCCATCTTGGATGTGGTATTGCTTGGATAATGCTCTTCGATCAGATAGATGATCATTAACAGTGGACTGTAGTTATTGTTTGGTTTTGTTATAATAATATGTGATTTTCCGACATTTATTCCAAAAAATTGATGGTGGATCCTTCATATCTTCTGTTACCTTTAAATTGGAATGGATGTGAATTTTCATGTCATGGAATCCGGATGTTGAAGTGCAACACTACCTTACATTTGGACTGAATCGGTTGATTGAAATCTGGTGACAGCCGTAGTATTTATATTTCCCACGGTGCTCTATGCCCTAAATATCATTTGTGATTAATGTAATCTATAATTGAATTCCTTGAGTGTACTTTTGGTCTAATCACCTAATCAATACTTGACACAAGTAACTGTTATTTTGTATAATTGATGTTATATAACAATGGTTACTAGAAGTTCGTCGTTGAAAACAGCATCACTGAAGAAGTAACGTTGGTTACTACCAAACACAGCGTGATTTACACAGGTTTTCATTCCTCCAGGCTTGATTGGCCTCTACAGATTCTCGGATTCTCACTCTCTGGCTCATGAGATGGTCGTCTACTGCTTTAACGAGTGACGAGGGGTTATTCTCGGAGCTCATAAAATTTCATCACTTCTATCTTGTTATCCAAAAACCATTGATTGGGGGCTAATAATAACAAGTTCCGGATTTGAATTTGAATATCTCTCGATGTTTCCATTTATGGGACATTCCATTCTGTGTGATGTTTATAATAAGCATCTGATATTTCACAGATACTAAACAGTGTTTAAAGTCGAATCTAATTTGTAAAAATAAATCGAAAGGTAATTACAAATTTTGAGTTCAAATATGAAATATGAAAGCGAAAATTCACCAATCCATGAAGATAGAAATTGCACAATAGAGACTTTCACTGTAATTGTTATAAAAGAAAATAGAAAGAAATTTTATTATCACGAGAATTAGGGTGATTTAAAAAACGTGAGTTTGTAATTCATCTAATATGTAGATTTTACTAAACAAAGTTTTACTTTGTTCTTTGATTTAATTTAGATTGGTGTAGGTGATAATCTTCTTTGTTTTGTTTTTGAATTTGAAATCCTTAAGTTTTTCATTCTTTGACTTAATTGAAAACTTTTTTTTAAAAAAAAACCCACAATATTATTCATTGGGCCGCCTGCAAAAAATCGATACAAAAAGATTGGGAACCAACTTCCGCAAAACACATGTGCGAATGGGCCTAAGAAGGCAAAACTTCCCAAGGGGTCCCATAGGCCCAACAGCAAAAAGAAACCAACAGAACCCAAAAAGACCATGTAGAGTAATATTCATGTGACGACGACAGACTTTTTTGTGTAATATTATCATTGCAGCAGGTTTATTTTGATTATAAGCCATTGATTCTGTAAGCAGTGATTATAAATAAATAAAGGATGGTTTACTTCTCTTTTGCTTAAAAAAATATTTTTCAGATTTTTATTTACATTCCGTCGTAATTATTTGTACGCCAATATTCAAATTTTTTTATTTGCTTGCATTCTATTAGAAAAGAATTTCATTTACGCCGATATCTGTAGGTTTGTCCTTATACAACAACCATAATGATATTTCAATAAAAATTAAAAAATAATTTTTAAATGACATTCAATAAAAAGTTATATAGTTTGATACTTATAAAATGCATTCGAACCGGAAACGTACGTGGATGAAGAGGAAATGCATCGTTACGGGACTCCTAACCGGATCCAAGACGACCCGAATTAAGTCGGGATACGGACGGGCCTGATCCGAGATCCACCACAAGCCGGCCCTTTTGGGGTCCGATTTGCAGGTCGAAAGTGGTGGCCATCTCGATTGACCTACTTCGTCCTCAAGAAAACCCCACGCCGTCGACAACAAGGGTTTCTCGCAGTCACACTCCCCCTGTTCCCCACCCTTTCTTCGACGGCTGAAAAATGGCGGCCGCGGCGAACTTGCTGACGAACGTCGCCCGCCTGGCGATCGCCTTCGGCTCCGGCGCGGCCCTCCTCAACTCGTCCCTTTACACCGTCGACGGTGGGGAGCGGTGCGTCCTGTTCGATCGCTTCCGTGGCGTGCTCGACCAAACCGTCGGGGAGGGCACACACTTCCTCGTTCCGTGGCTCCAGAAGCCCTACATCTTCGACATCCGCACCCGCCCCCACTCATTTTCCTCGACCTCCGGCACCAAGGACCTGCAGATGGTTAACCTCACCCTCCGCGTCCTCTCCCGCCCCGACGTCCCCCGCCTCCCCACAATCTTCAAGACGCTCGGCACCGAGTACGACGAAAAGGTCCTTCCCTCCATCGGGAACGAGGTGCTCAAGGCGGTTGTGGCGCAGTTCAACGCCGACCAGCTTTTAACGGATAGGCCCCACGTGTCGGCGCTGGTGAGGGAGAGCCTGATGAGGAGGGCTAACGATTTTAACATCGTGCTTGATGACGTCGCCATTACGCACCTTTCCTACGGAATGGAGTTCTCGAGGGCGGTAGAGCAGAAGCAGGTGGCGCAGCAGGAGGCGGAGAGGTCCAAGTTCGTCGTGATGAAGGCGGAGCAGGAGAGGAGGGCGGCGATTATCAGGGCGGAGGGTGAGAGTGACGCCGCCAGGCTCATTTCGGAGGCAACCGCGAAGGCAGGGATGGGGCTGGTTGAGCTGAGGAGGATCGAGGCTGCTAGAGAGAATGCGGCGACACTGGCCAGGACACCCAACGTGGGTTACCTTCCCGGTGGTAACCAGATGTTGCTCGGCCTCAATCCTTCCAACTTGGGGAGGTAGAGGCACTTGTGCGTGGTATGCATTTTCTCTTGCTTCTGTTTATGCTTCCTGTGGAAAAACCAACAAGATTTGTGCTTGAGTCTGTCCCAATTTTATGTTGGTTCCGGCGAACGGCATTCACATTTCGTATTTGCGTTTCTGTCGCTAAGATCGTTTCCCATGACAGCTTACGTATTTGTTCTCAAGTTTCGCGCTCATGCCTGATACACCTGCCCCTGTCTGTCATTAGATATTTTCGTTGAAAGCTTTGCAAATTTCTGTCACCGTATTCTGTTTGCATTTTGGGTTTGTTTGATTACCGATAATTCACGTGGTAATGTAATGTAATGTAATTGCATTATTTAATTAAATCACAAAAAGTGAGTTTTCATGATCATAGGCTTTAGAATTTGGTTATAATAGATTAAATTCTGTGAGAAATCTTCCAACTAATTGAATATGAACTTAGATGTTAAATTTAATTTTCATATAAATTTATAATAAGTTAATATTTAACTATGACATTATGAAATTTGCTCATTAATGCGATTTAGTTACGTTATGTTAAGATTATTGTCAACCAAAACGGGAGCTTGTATGGTTAGACATCTTTTGTTTACACTTTTTGGTACAAGCTTTTCCCTTTAACCGGGGAAGCCGAATGTGCCACTTTAAGGGCTAATTTGTTTGGAGTTTGAAAAATAACTCCAATTAAGTTGTATTTTTGTAATTTCAAAAATTAGAAATAATTTTAATTTAAAATTACAAAAGTATAACTTTCACTTGGAGTTAGAACTATTAGAGTGTCAAATAAACGAGCCCTAAGTAATCTTGCTTGGTTGATGCTTCTTTCTGCACAGATCGTGTTGAAAAGGTATCGAAGGGTTCAAGATGTAGATGTGGGGTACAACAAGAAAATTCTACACAAGCAATCTGACAAACATACTAAATGACTTATTTATTATCTCATAAATCACCATCCTGAATATGCCAAGCAGGTGCTCTTTTTTAGTCCCTAGGATGCTACCTTCTCCACTGCTAATCCCTTTCCAATTGACAATTTTAAGCTGTGGGCCTGTGAAAGTGTTACATCTGAGACATCAAATTACCGCACACTTGTTGATATATTGCTACTGAATTTTAAATCACGACCTGGCGAGATGACCTTGGACGTTCTTCTCCGCATTTATTGCGTTGCAGTGCCTGTACAACATATTGATGCTTCCTTTTACGCGTTTAAACGAGGTGTCATTAGATACCTGTTGATTCCTTCTCGAGAGAAATGAGCATCAAGTTGTTGCCATTAGATACCAGTACTTCCAAGTAGAATAATTTTCTTCCCAGGACGATTGATGAATGAGACCATGTTGTTGCAGAATGCGTTGATTGCAGTTTAGTGCTGTGTGTGCTTTCATTGCAGGACTTCGGGTAGAATCAGATAACGGAAGCGAGAATCATAAGGGAGTATGCTAAAATTGCATGATCCGAGAAAACTCCGTCGTCTTTGGAATGTGCAATGCTCAATAAAGGCTGCCTGTTGAGGTGGGAGGAATCTGGATATCCAGGAAACCAATTTGGTTTCATCAACGAAATTCCTAGCAAAGCAGTGAAGCATCTTTGGCACAAGAACCTTTCCTTTTCTAGTCACTCCAACTGAAGCTCGTATGTAGTCTCTTTGTGCTTCTTTAAGCTCTTCTCTCACACCTTCAGGAGTATATATCTTCACCTGAAAGAAAATCATTTTAACAGCAACAATAATCTAAGTCATATAATTTCATCATATAGAATCAGTCGATTATTTGTTCATGAAAAATTTACAAGTTTCTGCAATTAATTGTCTACCTAATGCTAAATCTAAGTTTGAGATTGATTACGAAAGTATGAACTTCACAAAAATTGGTTTCCATATGTTTTCTCACAAAAGAATAACTAGCAATTTTTTTAAAATAAAAATAACTAGCATTGGCAATTGATAGTTACGAATATGGTGCATCTTGGCAAAGCTAACCTGCCACCCAATAAGATACAAAACCACCGTAGTAGATCCTCTACACATTTATGAATATCTTCCTCCTTTTAATGATATAACGCTGAAATACTGAATGCAATATTTTTTTTAAAAAAAAATTCCATCGTGCAATTTACAATTTACAATTTGCGGTGGTCCAGATAGAAGCTCTTCAATACAATATGTGCTACAAATACTCAGGTTACATCATTCGAACAAAAAATTTCAGAAAAATATCATACACCAGTCTGGAATACTGAGAGAAACTTGCTTTTATTAGTTTTATTGGTGCACATGTAATCGCATAAATGATTGCATGGTCAGTAAAAAAAATGCAGGCAAGAACTTCCAAAGGAAAGTCACAGAGAGTATTACCGCAGGTGATGAATGCATGCCGCTACTAAGAGCAAATGCAACCAGTGGCTCAGGTCTCTCAATAGAAAACTTTCTTTGTTCCTCCGAGACCTTCAACTTGTGAAGAGCCAGGAGTAAATCCTAATGGAATGAAGTTCAGAAACATATTGAAAAGAGAACAGGAACTAGGGAAGAGGAAAAAGACGAACAAAATAAAATAATGCATTTTATAGAAGCACTTCCTCACCATTTGTGGCCTATGAATAGGTGGTTTCATCTTAAGCAATACATATTCAATTGCAGCAGCGGTAAATGAATGTCCACCGATGGTGTATGTCGCCTGAACAGTGAAAACACCAAACAATTTTTTTCAAGTGGTAAAATTTTTTTTCCAAATCCTAAATGGAAAAAATATTGTTTGTCTCGCAACACAAATTTTTTTTTTAAGTGAAAAAATATTTGTCAAAAATTCTTATTGTTTGTCACTCAACACAAATTATCAGCATTTAGTGGATAACTTTGATGGTGACCCTGAATGGTATGTAATCTTGCCAAAAGACTTTTTTCCTTGATGGTGTAAAGAAATTAGCAAATATAAACGAAAAAATTAAAGATCCCAAGTAAAATATGTTAAGCAATGGAAACCTGTAAAAGGGATAGAAAATGTATTAAAAAGGAAAAACTTTACGATGGTACCAACTATGCTAGTTTTATCTCTTTGTCTCATAAATATAGACTAGAAGGCTAGCTGATGGTAAAGTTGTTTCATTGTGACTAATGTAATAGATTTGAATCTTAAAAAACAAAATTTCCATTTATGGGTATAAGCCTATGTAATATTATATATTAAAGTCTATAACTACATTTGGAACTACGATTAAAGCCTAATGTCATAGATTAAAGTCTTCTTAGACCTTGCATTGGTAGAAGCCTCATGCACTAAAACTACATTTGGTACTACGATTATTACCAATAAATTTCTTGAAAAGTTGACTTATAAAGTAGTACCGAGTGGTTTATTTGGCATTTTCTATGAATAAAAAAAATAAGGATGATATTCGAAACATAGGATAATGTATTTATAACTTTTCAACAAGTTAATGATGGTGGAAATAATCAAGCATATTGACATACCAAGAAACAAAGAAACCATGAAAAGTAAATATCCGACCTTTTGCATCAATGAGAACAACTTGCAATCACTCCTTGGAACTCCATATGCCAAGTAAGCCTGCATAAATACAAATGCGTAATTATCTTTTTACCTGAGAACATACAGAGGAACACAAGTTTCGAGGTGTTACTATGAAATTCCAAGATGCATAAAGCTTATAAATACCACCTACATGCATCACTAGAGCATTATATAAGTTGATCCAGAAAGCCAACTTCTCGTTAGCATTCATATGTATTGGATTAACCTTAGCCAATTGTTCAACGAGAGACCTGTTAAAAGTAAACATGATTTGTCGTTGATCATTCTGAATATCTAGCATTCAATGGGAAAAATCAAATAGCAATTCACATAGGACTACCTGAATCTCCTTAGTGCACCTGTAGCATATTCCAATTGCTTCTTTCTCACAGACATCCAAGAGACCTCAACCGCCAAGCCATAATTCCCATTATCAGCCCAGCTTAGTTTCCCTTGGACTTTATATGGATCAAAAGAATTTTGGGTTGACAGTACACCATGACTACTCTGCAGATCAATTCCTGGGCTCCACAACCATGGGTATCTTGTTGATGGAGATTCTGATAAGGACCACAACGAAGAATATGAAAGCAGTCCATAGGGAGAGTCAGACGTCAACAAACTCTCTGAGGAAGATTTCTGACTGGCATCTGAAGATTCTGAAAGGGAGATGAAAATATTTTTCATACATCGCACCATTTCTTCTGACAACCGATTAGGATAATTCCACAAGTTCTTGACTGAAATATCATTTTTGAGCTTTCCATCAGTAACAATCTGAAACACATCTGCTAGTATCTTCTGGTCTTTGACAGTTTCAACATACTCAAGAGATTCGTGATGCAAGGTATCAGGCTGTTCAAATAATTAGCAGATATGGATGAAACAAAAAAGAACCTCACAATTTTCCACTGTAGAATAATATGTATATATTCTTTTCTCCAACTCATTTGATTTTCAAGTCACATGGAGTGTTCAAGCTTATTATAAATCACTCAGATGTTGTGTGATATTTTGAAAAAATCAAGAAATTCAAATAAGCTACTAAAACATGCTAGTTAGTTTTGAGTCTTAAACTTGTAAGTGTAGGTTTTCATTTACCTAATGAGCATAAAATGATAAAAATTATGTCCAAAGCGAAACTTGAAGAATAACCATCACATACTGGTATGCTGGACTCTTGAAGAGATTGTAAAGGGTTACAAGGCAATTGCTTCAGCCTAAATTCTGCTATTCGTCTCTCATTTCTTTCTTGGATTAACTGTAAAAGCAAGGAAACCATCTCTTCTTCTAGCTTTGAAACTGAGGCCTTGAGCGTAGCAATACTGGACAAGAGATCTCTTGCCTGTAGATAATAATAAGCATGAACTGTGATATAAGTAGATGATGTTTATCATCAAGCTAATCAAAAATGGACAAAAAGAAAACCAACAGTCAAACGTGTCTGAGTAAAAAATGAGAAGTTTTTCCACCAATTATGAACGGCCGAGATCAATTAGGTTCATTGATGAAGGAAAATAATCTAGTTATTTGGCATCCAATTGTTTGTTACACTATTACAAAAAATTAATAATGTCTATGTGCAAAGTTATGTATTTTATTGCAAATCCTCTGATTCTTGGTATGTTTGGGCACCCTCCAAAATCACCAAGGACTCCCAACTAGAAAAGTTTAAAGAAAAATATCAACAAGATCAAGTTGGGTCTTCCAAAAGCCAAAACTTTTTATTACATGTGCAAAAATGCATTACTCTTCTCAAATTTAATACGCATACAACAATACATAGGAGACAATTGGAGATGACTGTAATGGATACTCTAGAAGTTAGTTAATACTTAGGGTTTATGTAGTTGTAAATCTTTTGTAACAAAAGAATGTCTTATTGCTATTGATTGTACAACCCTATAAATAGTCAATCATTCTTCTCAAATACTGAGAAGAGAGCTATTGATTCAATAAATCCACAATCGTATCAGTGTTCTGTGAATTAGCATCCAAATTCCCACTCCCACCTCCTCAATGTTGGTTACCCTAACCTCCACTGCTCTACTTCTGCAAGATTAAACAACCTTTTAGGATGGTCCTTTATTCTTTGACCATGCTTTCCCAACTTCTCCACTGTAGTGGCTGTACCATATCACAAGCTGTATTTGTTACATCAGAATGACTATTTGCATCCAAATTGAGATCCAAAATGTCAGCATGAACAAAAGGTGACTTTTCCATCTCATTGCCTTAGTCCCTTAATGCAGATTTTGAACCACCTAACACCACTCAAGACCTACCCATTTTCTTATGGAAAGGTATTTGAACTTGCACTAATCATTCTATCTCCTAATTTGTTTCTTAGAATCATGTTAGTCCCTTCTATCGTAATTTTGCACTTGCTATATCTTTTGAGTCTATACCAAGGAAATATTAGGTGGCATTACAACTATTATGTATTGTGATTATCAAGTAGTCATGCATGTTGCAAAGAACGGAACCTTTTATAAACACATTAGACATATTGAAATCAACTATCATTATATTCAAGATTTGATGGCAAAAGGAATAATCTTCACTCCTTATACCTTGTCTTTCGAGCAACTTGTGGATATCTTCACTTAGGAGTTGAGCCATGATGTGTTTGAGTCTCTATGTAACATATTGGGTATGAAAAACATATAATCTCTAGTTCGCAAAAAAGTGTAAAGTTATGTATAAGGTGTCTTATTGGGTGGCTAAATGGATATCTTTTTAGCAATTCATTTAGTTACATGTATTTATTTGTAACGTCCTTTCATTAATGGTGAAAATCAATCTCTCTCTATTTTCACAGAATCTATGATATATTTGGAATATATGAGTATATGAACTCTATTATGTGCTTTTTAATTGTTGAAAAGTAATATAAAATTTCTTATAAAAATGCTTATTATAAACACTGTTATTTATATTAATGTCCTTAAAACATTAATAAATAATATTCATTACTTAATGTATAAGGTGTCAACTATCTAACTTTCTATTTGCATCAAGTTTCTAAAAACCTTCTTTGAAATTAGATTGTTTACAAAATTGCTGCATTGTGTCACTAAAAAACAAAAAGTAAACAATAGTCGTTAGCATCAATAAAAATCAAAGTATAATAAAAATTTAAACAAACACTACTGAAACCAATCATAAATGTAGAATATACAATGCACTCGAACACAAAATCTACTTCAAATAAAGTTACCATCCAAGCATTCTAAGTCCATTTTCAGGTATTGAAAAATGAAAATATTTTGATTTTTTTATGAAATAATTTCAAGAAACCTCCACAAGAAATGCATAGCATGTTTATTTGAACTAGTTTGCTTAAAACCCATGAAATTAACATCAGATGATAGGACTATTATCTTTGGAATGTTAACTAAACATGAGTTTTACCATAATTAACACCTACATCACGTGGGAGGCTCGATGGATCATATAATGTCTCAGAATCATTTTCTAAAGCATTTTCAAGTACAGTTCGCAGTTCCATCTCTTGCTGAAGGAGTTTTTCCAACTTCTGTACCTGTCATCATATTGAATTACATTTCTTGCAAAGTGTCCGAACTTTGGAATGTTAACTCTGAAAATAAAAAGTATATTCTGAAATGATGTAATTTGAAAGATTCTATCAAATCCTAAAATGTTATACAGAAATTTCATTTTCATGTTTCCCAGCATGTGATTGTTGTGTCACATTGAATACCATTTTCAATCTACATAAGCGGTATATATCTATACAGTTCCGGTAATAATTTTCTGAGAAGCATAATATTCAGTAATTGGTGTCTAAAACTTAACTTTTACGTTTATTCTTTTTCTCATTTTGAACAACTTATTGACTCAATTGCCAATGAAAGAACTCTTAAATATATATAAATCTTCAGTAAAAGAAAGAAGTTGGCTATTGTTGAAGCTGGATCGTCTGTCCTCATTTATGTATTCAACCATTCACAAATTACATTGTTTTTTGATGACTGATAGTTGATGTCCCTCGTTATGATTAATGTGACTGGGATACATGGACTTTGGGACAGACCATATGCCACTATTGTTCTTTTCACCTAAAAACGCAAATCTCTAGTAGGTTGCAATTCCTGATATGAACTTTTATCCTTGTTCAAGAATAGCTGAAACCTTCAGTATGCAGAAAACGGTAGTCTATGAAGCTTATGATGAATGCGTTTTGAACAGCAAAGGAAAGTGCTAGTCATTATTTATAAAGAAGTGACTAGTGTTCGGAAAGGGATATCACAAGACATTTCTCATCATGGATCCATGAAGACGATTTATCTCACCACGCACTCAAGTATCAATAACAAAAGAATTTAGAAGCAAATTAACAAATGGATCAGAAATTTACTAGACAAAAAGTTGGATAACGAAAACAAAAAAACCTTCAAGAGACAAAAATAATGGATAAAACATACATCCCGTTCAAGTTGAAATCTTCGGGATTCCTTCCTAAGATGCGTAGCTGCCATTTTGGTGCTTATTGCTTTGACACCAGCACAAGTCCCCTGGATAAAGTACAGAATGAAAACGCCTGTCGGCAGGAGTCCACGGTAAAGAGAAGACAAAAGGAAAAATCAATAAAGGAATGTTGTTGTCAAACTTATTACACCGAAAGCAGGTCAGCAATTATTAATCAATTAAATTATTTATCAAACGCTAACCAAAAGGAATCGCCTTTTTCCGGTTTTTACGCGTGAGCCAGCACACTTATCTCTCTCCAGCCATAAATATAGTCGGCGCATAGGTGAATTCTCTTCGTAAGAAGAAGAAAAAGGAGAAGTAAAAGCAAATCTTACGATTTCATCGAAATCGGAGTAACCAAAGGGTGGAGCAGCAGGAGCAGTTTCTGTACAGTGCAGCATTGAGGAAACACCGGTGTCGGAATCACCGATCAGCGGAGAGAAAACGCCAGAAGAAATCGTACGACGATGTAAATCAAATGGTGATCCCGAAAAGGAGGAGGAGGAGGAGGAGGAGCAGGAGGCGGCAACTGGTAGTATCCGAACTCGATTTTCAGCGACAAGAACGACGATCTCAAGAAACGCACCTTAGTCCCGGTGGTAGCAGCAGTTGACATCTGAGCTGGGGCGGAGCAGAGCAGGCACGGGAGAATAGAAGAGAAGAAGGGCTGGAGAGGACAAGGCGTGGCTTGGGACCCGAGAACGAATTCAAAAAATATGTTTATTTTATTGTGCATTTGAACCCTCTGGTCCCCGCGTTAAATTGCACCCCAACTGCCACCGGTGACGAGACGGTCACGTGAGTACGCAGCGTTCGGTCACGTGAATTCCCCATCAATCAAGATGTTGACAT
>JAMKPZ010001953.1:0-51799 GCA_024699675.1 Amphibolis antarctica
TTCTTATATTTTAAATAATTATATTTTATACTTAAATTATATTATTACATAAATACTAAATAACTTAAATTCATCGTAATCACATCAAATGTCAATTCATCATCAATTTTTATGCATGAAAAATGTTATTTACCTAACATTTATTTTGAAATCATTTCTGCCGAGAATGACTTTTAGCAATATAAATACTATATAAAATTCTTACATTATGAATCATATAATTTCTTAAAAAATATGAAATACACCGTATACTTCCACCTGTATCATTACGAAGCATATTTGTGTTAATTAACTCATCGTATATAAGAAGTCAAACTTCCATACATAATTTTTATTAAATTTTCTTAATTTCTCATATTGTGCATAAGCATTCAGATAGATTTTTTTAATTTCCTCGGTTGTGTACAAATAGACTTATAAATTTTAAATTTTTAGAATTTTTATTTCTTGAAAAATATTTTAATTTTTTTTAAATTTTCTGTATACACAGGCCTTAAATGTAAAATGCCACTAAAGTAATATCTCAGTAGTTGAAGACTTTTTACTAAAATTTATAATTTTGAGTTTTAAAAATTTACTAATACAGTAAAATTACCTTAAAGTAATAATTTTCAAAATAAGCCTTAAGAGAGAGTTTGTGTCTTCAAGAAATATTAGAAATTTTTTTAAAAAATTTTAGATATTTGTGTATCTTAGAAAATATGAAAAATTTTAAAATTTTTCGTATGGTATAAATTTTTTTACAATTTTCCTTTTGTTGGGTTGAAAAATTTTTCGCATTTAGTGAAATTTCATTACAATACACTCTCTTGACATTATGCATTTATCTCAACCTCTCTCGGTCATTGTTGAATTTACAATTACATGAAAAATATAAAATTATATTTGAAATGTTAAAATATAGAATATTTATAAATTTTATTTAAATTATTTTTTCAAAATTTTTGTAATATGTATAAATAATCTTAAACAAAATTTATTTAATTTTTTTTTTCTATTTTTATTTCTTAAATTTTTATTTTTTGAATTTTCGCCCACCTTAAATATATAATATATTTAAGAAATTATGGAAAAAATATTTTTAAATTTCAAGGAAATTTCGTGTAGCGAGTCCCAACATTTTTTACAAGTATAAATAACGTTTGCATTAGCCGCCAGGGTTCGAGACTTCGAGTGTTGATCCCAGGCAGGTCGGGGTCGTCACACTCTCACCCCCCGCCATGTACGGCGTGGCGGCGAGGCGCACACCATCTTTCTGGTTAGAATCAGTAGAGCACGTCAGCTCCCTTCTCCTGTGCCAATTCCGTCGTACCCATTCCCTACCATCGTTGCCATTTTTAGGGCCACCGGGAGCTGCAAGGAGCATGCCGCGGGATGGAGTCGGAGTTTTTCGTTGCTGGACTTGGAAACTGGGGAAAAGATGCGGTCTTTGACGCATCAGAATGTCGCAGAGGTTGGTTGTGCAATGGTTTTGAATTGTGTTTTCCTACTTTCTCTCCTCCTCCTCCCGATATAAGACATGTTTTCTGACTAATCGTCTTTCTAAAAGTTGTTTCGTGATATGATATCCTAATTATGCGAGTACTTTGTTTATAGTTCAATATCTTATCAAGCAGTTGTTGTAAATTGTTTGGGTTTTTTTTAGGCGGCTACAAATTCTCTTAGCCCAAATAGATGGTTTTGAGGAAATGTTACAGATATTGGAAGCAATAAGATATACTTGGTCATATGCATGCAGTGTGCTAGTGTAAGGAGAGAGAGTGTGCAATAAAGTTCAAACTTAACTAGCTATTCATTATTATAATTTAGCATTTAGCAAATCCAAATAACAACTCATCAAGATTCAAGATACTCACTCGACTTCAATTTGATACATAGGTGCAGCCTAGTTATCCTTGCTATTATGCCAAACAATTCCAGAGCTTTATTTGTACAATTCATTTAGTCATTGCAAATTGTAAGGTCATTATAACTTTCTGTGAAGGTTCAAGCATCGATTGGGCAGTGCTGATTTTTTTTATATTATTTGAATGAAGCATATCTGTGAAATTTCTGATGCCACCATCTTTCTCTATGTATTGTGGTTAATTGTTTATCTATCATGATATTAGTCTTGGCTTGCCACTAAGATGTTAAAATGTCACATTGTAGAATGAAACTGTTGTATTGCAGCAAAATGCCAAGCTTCACAAAGTCAAAAGATATGTAAAATCTGTCTCGAATGCTGTTCCAGGCAATGGTAGGTTAAGCAGCAAGTGATTTTTTTCTTTTTTTAAACAATCCACTATACTCGTTCTTTATAATGAAAAAATTCTATTTTGCAATGACACTGAATGATATTTTTTTTAATAAATTTCAAGTTGCCATGTATCTTCCAATATACTTGCTTCATAAGTTCAATTTTATTATGTGAATTGTGTTTTCTTTCTATGGTAATTGACAAAAAAAAATTTTACTGAAAAAATATATATGCAGTATACTGCATGTTGCAAGTTCTTATATATGTAGCACATGATTGTTTTTAAAATTGAGCCGCAGATAGTTGCAGTTCTCTTGCATGTCACAGAGAAAAAAAATGTTTTGAAAGATAAGTAGTTCTGGATCAAATTTTTGAAGTCAAGGAAAGTTTTTGGCTTCTTCACCACTTGAAAGAAGCAAGGAAAAATGTGATACACTATTATCTTTCTTTATAAAATTTAAACTAGTTGCATTTATTGTGCTGATCTTTGTTTCCAAGTCATGAAATCATCTATGATAAATGAACTGACATTGTGTGGGAGATGATTATGAAAATCTTAAACAAACTAATTTGACCTGACATATTGTGCATATAATTGACTGGATTATGCATAATATTTTTGAAAGTAAAGTTTCATAATCCTATAATTGGCTAGGTGGATGATTATGGAATTTATGATGGATTATGGAATCTTTTGAGCTTGGATAACGTGTGAACATAAATTATATAAATCTCAAACAAATAGGATTATTGATAATTCTCATAAATTTCAAGATTTTTATTTTCACAATTACTCTGATTATCCATAATCTTTTCCATCATAAATCTGACCCAAACCAAGCCTTAATCTTTAATTATTTTTCCTTTATATATTATTGGTCATATTGTCATAGATGCAAATATTTGTTTGGTCAACCATATTGAGGTTGTTGAACTGTGCAACATGTTTAGCATGTAATTTTTTTCAATTGTATGGATATATGCAGGTTTCACTCACCCTCCATTTGTCAAGGGTGCTGTGTTTCGTGAGTGGTGTAAGGCAGTAGCTGTTGACACAATGAGGATGGCAATTAATGAAGCAGAGGCTAAGATGAAAAGTAAAGCTGGTGTTATTGGTAGATCTGAAGGTGGTGAATTGGTTGGTATTTTCCATTTTTTTTGAAATTCTATTTGTTCACTATGGTAGGTTTGTATTCATTTAGCCACATTTCTAAGTTTATGTTGATTTGCATCAGGGAATGAAGCTTGATAGTGGCTATCTTTCTCCTCACTTCATCACTGACCAGAAAAACCAGAAATGTGTAAGATTATATTTTTCTGTATCATTCCATGTTTCATAACTTGTTTTTGACTTCTTCTTTTTTACTTCTTGCAGGAGCTTGAAGACCCTCTCATTTTGATCCATGGAAAGAAAATATACAGCAATGATGCAATGGAGAAATTGTTACAGCTTGCGCTGAAAGTAAGCTATTTTTGAAATATAATTCAGATTTTATCACTGCAATTGACTGATGCATAAACAGTGAGATGTAGGTCCTAATCATTTATTTCTTCGTCAGAAACAAAGACCTTTACTAATTGTTGCTGAAGACATAGGAAGTGATGCACTTGGCAGTCTCATTCTTAGTAAGCTTAGTTCTGGGGTTAAGGTTGGTTTTGTTGCCTTATCTGATATATATTTCAGTTCTGCTCTTCTATAGTCCTGGTTTTAGTTTTTACCTTAATCATATCCTTGTAATGAGTTAGGTTTGTGCAATCAAGGCCCCTGGTTTTGGAGATAACAGAAAAGCAGGTCTCCAGAAGCTTGCTGCCATCTCTGGTGGTGAAGTGAGATTCTATCTATTCTTTTCTCTTTGCATTCGAAATTCAATCCTTATATTCCAATTTGTATTATTTCACTCGTTGATTGCCACTTGCACAAAAATCCTCAAAATTTTAATTCAGGGATTTTGTGTCTGGTGACCTGCAGATCATATCTCAAGAACATGACCTCGATAATGTGGAAGCTGATATGTTTGGAACCTGCAAAAAGGTGCAGCATTCTTCTTAGAAATATCTTGATTTTACTAGCTTTGTTACCACTATGAGTTGAAGGGAAATGAGATTGTTATCTTTACACTAATGATGATTACATATATATATATAGGTATTGGAGCCTTAAGTGGATATCTAATCACCCTATAATAAAGATAAAGAGAAAATAGCATATTAAAGTTTCCAATACTTAACCCTTTAGTATAGATATCAACTAATTGTTTGTAGGATTGTGTGTAAGGAGTTGATATGATTTTATGTGTCACCATACTTTTGGCATAATGACAATTCACTTCATATTTTGTTCTCTCATGAAATGTTAAATTGCTAACTATGAATATCAAAACCTGATTATTACAATGCATTTTTATGGAAGTTTCAACATGAAAGCCAAGTTCTGTTGGGAAAGATCTAACTCACATATTCTTATAGGCAGTTTGTGCAATAAATCTATATTTCACCTCAGTACTTGATTTTGAAATCACATTTTGTTTCTTTTCTCCTTGTCACCAAGTTTCTTTCAACGTACATGTAGTAACTAGAGATTGACTTTTTCTTTCCCTTATCTTCAGCTCATCTTGAATTGAAGAATGCTTCAATTTTCTAGTTGTGATGTTTCTTGTAGATTAAACATTTCCTTGGGGTTCCTTTGATATATGTTAATACTTGATTGACTCCTTCCTAGTGTACCTTTTTGGGTTAATGCATAAGTTAGGCGATTAATTGAACAATATAAGTAATGGTCTAGACGAATAACTATCAAGTAAATAAGTTTGTCAATATATTTTCCTAGATTAGTGAGTAGCTTCAAAGAATCATCCTAAAAAAGTGGATTCTATTTTATCAGTATGCGTTCAAATTTGCACCCTAAGAGATCAATCTCTTATAATAGATCCAAGGCATTTTTTTTGTGGTTGCACC
The DNA here is from genome assembly GCA_024699675.1 of Amphibolis antarctica. NCBI lineage: Eukaryota > Viridiplantae > Streptophyta > Magnoliopsida > Alismatales > Cymodoceaceae > Amphibolis > Amphibolis antarctica. The sequence continues at coordinate 5,195 of JAMKPZ010001953.1, forward strand.
ATTCTCCCATTGGAATAAGAAAACTCGATTTTAAGGAAGTATTTAGGTTTTCCTGTCTTTAATAACAAATTGCGTATTCAAATGTTCTTTTGTTTGTAAAATGTTTGTTAAGTTGTCTATCACCAAGATATTATAAACATATACAATGACAATAGTATAACTTCAAGGTGCTAAAGAAAAACATTCTTTTCATCAAACTAATATATATGCCATGACTGATTGGCTGCTACTAATTATGCTAATTTTTTTAAATTTTTTTAAAATTATGCTATTTTGATGGAGTTTAAGTGAGACATTGGAAAGAATGTTTTGGCATAGTCTACATCGTATGTTTGGTTAACTCCTTGAGTGACTAGTTGTGCTTTGTAATGGTTGACAATCTTATCAGTTTTGTGTTTTATTGCATATACTTATCTACAAGAAACTATACTAGCATTTACAAGCTAAATTACTAACTCCCATGTGTCATGAGAGATGGCAGTAGACATCTCTTCATCCGTGGTCACTTTCCAATGCAGAATCTAAAGGACCTCTTCATAATTCTTAGAAATAGTCTCTGAAGTTTGATAGTGGATGGTTGGTGCAACTACGTTTACTTTTCTTTAAGGCAATGTGAAGCTTCAAGGGGTCTGGTGAAGATGGTGGTGGCTTAGTTGGATCTATAGGTGGGGTTGAGGGTGTGGTGTAGGTGGAGAATCCTATCATGTTTACTAACATCAATGATAAAATTGTAGTGTACGATGATTATTCCGTATCACACTTGTGCCATTGTCTTGATTTTGAGTTGGCAAGTTGACAAAAAAGGGAAGGGGAACATTGTCAACCTAAGTACCAATGGATTCAAAATATGATTGAGATTCAAACAAGTAACAGTAGGACACCAGATGATGCATAGTGAGAGGATGAAAGCAATCATACTCATGTTGTGTTGTAGAATATCTTAAAAAAATACACTTGACATATTGTAGGGAAACTTTATCAAGATTTGGAGATAAATCTTAAACAAATGTAGTAAGCCTAGAGACCTTGGGTGGGAGAGAAAAAAAAGTTGGTTCTTAGGCATTACCTTTGTAAAGGAATTTCTTATCCTAATGGAGTGGATGACATCCTATTTGCAGATAAGACATTGTTGGGATAGCTTTAGATTATAGGTACTTGAGAACCTACATTTGCATCATGATGGTGTAGCATTAAGAATATATTGATGTTTTTTCTCGGTAACACCATTTTGTTAATAGGTGTATGTATAGGTGGTCAGACAAATAATACCTACAGAAGCATAGTAAGATTGAATAGAAATTTGTATAAATTTTAAAGCATTGTTAGTTTAAAAAAAATTGGGAACCGTGGAAAAGTGATTTTTTATTTCATTAAAAAATTTAATTACATCCTATCTTTCAATAGGTACACCCTACAAATACCAAAATAATCATTCAAAAAAAATCTATAAGTAGACTCAAAAGAGACTCTAATTAGGCATCAAATTTTATAATGAATAATTTCAAAAAGACTCTGATTGGAAACAAAATGTAGAAGTTGAAAGATAGCATGATGGTGCCTACCTAACTAATAAGACTCACCCTTAAAAGGAGGAATAAAGACCTACAACAAGTTTTGTAAATTTTGGTATGATGGATGACTTAGTAGATGCCAGAGAAGCTAGTCATGAAAAGTCCCGACAATTATAATTTTTTTGGTATGCCCTGAATATGTCAAGAGTGATTGATTTGTTGCCAAGTCGAGAGGAGAAGATAATGGTAGGAGGAGTTCATTCTAGTCTGAACCGAATTTTAGTTTTGATGTGACCGGATTTTGGTCAATTAAACCAAGGATTAGTTTGATTTAACTATCTGGTTGGAATAACCAACAAAGCCAGACAGTATAATTGGGCATAGACGGTTTAATCAAGGATCTGTTTGGTTTAACCATGTCCATTGGAATAATCGGTGAAGCAAAATGATATAACCAGGTGTAGATAGTTTTATTGTTCCACCAGGCAGTCTTTCCGGTCTCCCTATCGATATGATCGGGTTTAGAGGTTTTACTATTCCATTGGGCGGTTTTTCTGATCTTCCTCTCTTTATAAAGGATGTCTGACTATAAAGGGCGTCCAATGATAAGATCGGGTGTGCTACTACAACAAGAGGAAAGCTTAATTGAATCTTATGCTTAGGTTGATCAAGTATTAGGTGGACATGGCACACAGAGGCTGCAAACTTGGGGAGAACGCATACTGAGGAGAGAGACTCAAGTGTGAATGCATCTCGAGGAGAGAGACTCAAGTGTGAACAAGCTGTTGGTGCAATGGGTGGCAACCTATTCCTCCGTCCTCCATGATGTGTCAATTGTGGAGGCTTTCTCTCGGCAAAGTGGTGGCTTTGACTGAGTATTGTTGAGTTCGTTATTTTTAATAAAATGCATGGGGAAATCATTGTACGGCAGTGCTTATAAATAGTTTGGTGTAGTTCCTTTGTTTTCCTTTAGATGTTAGAGAGAGACTTTTGTACTTTTGGGAACTTTTGTCTACTCTTTTTTGCTCATTCCTTTCGTCCAATTCTAATTCCATTCAACCACATGAGGCTGTGTTTTGGAGCATAATCCTACATCCCAAATAAAAATGCTTAAATCATAAATTATTCCCTAGCAACTTGCCTTCTCATATTGCTGTCTAGATTCTCATATTTTCATAACTTGACGTCTTGTCACACCTCAAATACTTTTGAGATATTATAAATTACTAAAGAATCTTTGGCAAAAAAATCAATTGAAATCTTGGGTATATATCCTTGCCTTAGGAACCCAATTGTTCTTGTCAAATAAACCATACTAGAGATTGCAATAAGTAGAGTATGATATTTGATTATCTGTCCTTGATGATTATCAAGTAGATGTTATGGTTAAGTTAGAATTTTGCTTGTCTACTTCCTGTAATCAAACTTTTCCATTAGTTGCGTGGCTTGGTTCAAGATTTGTCTAAAACAAATAATGAAAGACAACTTGGATATCTGGACGAATGTAGAGCTTGCAGTAGATAGTCTAGTCTCAGCCATCATCACTTAGCTGCTCCTGAAATCATAGGTAATTATTTCAAAAGGTGATGCAGTCATTGTTGAGGGTGCTGGTGCAAAGAAGCCCACTAAAGAAATGAGTGCAGAGGAGAAGGATATTGAATTAGTGAAGATGCATTCTGAGGAGACGGAGCCGTTGCATAAGGTAATATGTGCAAAATTTATTTACAGCACTTCTTAATTTGAAAAAAAAAGGGTTTTTGCGTGTTTCTTGAATCAATGCCATTTTTCCTTCTCAGCATCTACTCGAGGAGGAGGAGAGCTTGGAGCGAAGACAGTCAGAAAGGCTCAGGATATTCTTCAAGAAATTCATTCAACAGTTCCCGGTGAGGAGACGGAAGAGCACCAGAAGAGCTACTCAGAAGTCCTAGGAAGGAGTTCACAATTAGCATTCTCTAGTTTTTATGGAATAGCCAAGACCTATGCAGGGTTGGTTAACCTTTTGCAGTTCAATCTCAAACAGTTCCAGATTTTTTTTAGTACTTCTACCTCCAGGAGTCAACCATTCTGTAACATGTACCTCATAATTATTTCTGTATCAAATGAAAACATCATAAGCCTTGCTCTGGTGGCCAGCTTGAGGACATGGCATGTTATCAGGAGGAAATGGATTATGTTTCATGCATGTCAACGGTGCATTGGTTGATGGCATCACTAGCTGTCACTTCCTCACATTTTGTTTGTTTTTTATTTCAATCAGTTCTAAAAGTTAGAATTAGAAGTAATGAAATAAACAGAATTAAGTAGCATAGTAAGTAGTGTGGTGAGGATTTATATGTGAAATTAGTTTGTACATAAGGAATTAAATAAAAATAAATTGTCAAGAATTTATTTTTTAATTAGAATTAAATTAGATGTAATTAGATTTAATGTAGAAGTATTTGCACAGTTTGTAAAATTTAATAAAATTTGAAATTTTAGTATTTGTATGTATAATATAATTAGACAAAATTGAATTTATTTATTATTTAAAAAAATAGTAAAATTTAATGTATTTTAAAATTTAATTATTCATAAAATAAATTTTTTAAGAGATGTGAGAATTACAAGATATCCTATAAGAGAAGGTAAAAGAATTTACTTAATTTACAAAGGGAGATGTTAGAATTGAATTTTGAACACATTTTTAAATGAATTGTATTCAATTCTATGGAAGAATTGAATTACATTGGAGAGAATTCGTATAAATGTTCAAATTAAATAACTTGAATTCTTTAAATTCAATTTTCTTCAATTTCATAGATATAAATCTCTTGTAGGAGTTTGTATGGTGATGCAATATATAAGAATTTGTATAAAACTAATATCATAGAAAGTAAAGTCAAGAATAAATAGAAGTCTCAATCGATTGAGCCGATGATTTGTAACCTGCCATGATATAAAAAGATACAAAGAGCTGATGGGTGCTGTTTCTAATGGCTCAAGCTGGTATATCATCCATCTGAGATAAAATCTCATATTGGCATAGAAAGAAAGAGAAGAACTGTGGCGTACCTTTAACCGAGTCCAGCTGTGATGGCATGGTTGGGTTTAACTTCATTGACATCTCTACAAATGTTTATCAACAAATAATATTCATAATTATAATATGAGGATTGTTTTATTGTTGGTATCTATAGTATAATGTGGGCGTTAATTTAACAATCTTGAGTTATTTATTTTTGATTTGATTCATGAAAAGGGAGTGTGAAATCTTTGATTTTTTCTTGTAGAAACTGATGTTTGCACTCTTCTGTTATGATATCATCTACAATTTCAAACATCAATTTCTTGTAGAAATCTTTGATGTTTATTCGTTATTCATATTACATTGTATAAATCACATTTCAAGTCTTGTTGGAAGTTCACAAGTTGTTGATTTTCTATAATTAATTTTCATTATTATCATTTTTACACTTATAAATAGACTCTTATGCACAGGACTCGGACGGCTGTGAAGCGAGTAGGCAAGTGAGTGGCTTCTTCTTTTCTTATTGTTTATTGAGTATTGCAGGGAGAATTTTTTTTTCTGTCTCTATGATAGTATCACTTTTTCCTGAGAAAAATTATTTTATAAGATATTACATGCACAAACGTTTCATCAATAAAAATTAAATTCTCATTATTTTCATTTCTTACCGGTAATATAAACCCCTTGAAATGAGGTAGTGATTAACTTTATCTATCACATTGAGCAGACGTGTTTTTCAAAGGAAACAATTTATACGTTAGACTTTCACTAGGTGAAAAAATTTGAGTAAATGCATGCGGAATTTTGTCTAAAAAAAATTCTCGTGAATATTTTAGTGTCTTTTGAAAATCTTAAAAAAGAAAAAAACTTAAATTTTTAAATATTTGTGCGTTGTGAAAAATCTAAAATATTTTTAAATGTTTATAGATTTTTTTCATTATTTTCTATTTATTGGATTGAAAAAATTCTTGTATTGACGAAAATTTGGTTATAACGTATTTTCTTGACTTTATATGTTTTGTTTAATTTCTCTTAATTATCGTTAAATTTGTAACTATACGAAAAATTTAGAATTATGTTTGAAATGTTAAAATATAAAATATTTATTTTTTAAAATTAAGTTTTTAAAATTTATACAATATGAGTTCTAATTTTATTTTTATTTCTTAATTTTTTATTTTTATTTTCTAAATTTGTATTTCTCGTATTCTTGATATACAACTTAAGATAAATTTATATTGTTCAAATAATCAAGAAAATAAAAATTTTAATTTTTTTTTTTGGTTTAGCGTAATCGGACCATCCATATCAGATCCGGTTATTTTCAAGCATGGAGCGCACGTCTCTGTCCGAAGTTTCCACTCTCCGGTCCATGGTAAGCAAGCAGTGGACTGAAACTTCACATCCTTGGAGACATATATATATATGTTAGAGTAGTTGGATTTCTAGAAAAGCTGGAGCTCGAAGCCGTTCCGTTCCGTCGTCTCCCTTCCGAGCGAAGCAACACCTGATCCGTGGAGAAACACCTCCCCCTCCCCTTTCCCATCGCCGGATCGACCTCGGTTGGGGGCAATGGCCATCCCCGTCGAAGAGGCCATCGCCGCTCTCTCCACCTTCTCGCTGGAGGTATAGCGTCATTGACCTCATTCTACGTTCTCTCTCCGATATGACTCGTCGATTTACCTGCATTCTGTCGGAAATGCGAGGATCGACTCGTTGAGGCTGCGATTTTGTTGTGTTTTCCAGGACGATCAGTCCGATCTGCAAGGGCTTGCGGTTATGCTGTCCAACGAGAGCTCTGCCACCAGCAGCCCGATAGGTTTGTGTTTTCTTTTTGTCAGGAATTCAGGCATTTTGTTTGAAGAGGAAGTTCGTTTCTCGTTAACTGATGTGGTTGATTGATTTTCCCTTTTCACTCCGATTTCTAGAGTATGGAGACGTCTCTGCCTACCGGTTGTCACTAACGGAAGACACAAAATCGATCAATCAGTTGGTACTAATTATTTATCATCACTTGCAATTTTTATTTTAATTTGTGATATCACGTACACGGGGTGTACTGGATTATATAATTTCTAAAAAAGTAGTGCGTCGGAAATGGGTCGAAAATCGCGAGAAAAACGGCAATAACGTGGATGTCGGCTATAAAAAACAGTTGAATATGCTATCGTCAGGCATTGAAAAGTTAGGAGCTAAGTACATATTACATCTCAATATCTATTGCATTAAGAGATGCCTTACCTCCCCCTCTTTGTTTAACATTAGTGAAAGGCCAAAAACTGCCCTCTAATCTAACTTAAGTTCTGCATTCTATGTCAATGGAAATTGAATTTTAAATCCACAGATCTTTCCTAATCAAAATCTAAAATAAGTAAACTAGTGCACCTTTACAAAGACCTTGCAACAATAAAATTCTAACTCATCTATGAAATAGAAATATTACATAAAATTCTTTTCCTACCAAAAAATGGAGCAGTCGTTTCCTTTTGTCAAATTTCTTATCTCTATGGTTGATATTTATAGCATAAATTAAAATTTCAATCAAAACTAAAATTTAATCTATAAAATTAGGAGTGGTAAAGTTTTTTACTTTAATTTATCTATTTGAAATAAAAAATAAAACTAAAGTCAAGATCTCTTAAGCATTTGATGAACTTTTCTATTTGAACTAGCACCAATCTTTATGAAATCAACAATTAATATTTTTAAACTTATATTTCACCTAACAAATTTTCTATAACTACTTCTTGATTCTTCAGAAATTATTATTATTCTATTACTAAAAAAACACTAATGCCAAATTTAGTTTGCTTCAATTGTTCCTATAAATGTAGTTTGTGTGTGCATTTCACTTGTAACATTGAGTGCATCGGAACATATCCACAATACAAGTACATGGCAGATACGTTGCCACACATCCATTTTCTTCCTTTCTAACATCATCAAGATTAATTTAGATAATTATTTTAATGCCATTTATATTTATTATATATACAGAAAATGTGCATCCATTTCTAATATGACAAAGCTTGTTACTGATAACGCGATTCTTTTTATGACTTCTTTACATTATTAACTTAACTTTATTAACAAAATGAACTGAAATTGCTTAATGTGATTCTTTTTACATTGATAAGAATGGTAGTGATTAGTGAATCTAGCTTCTATTGACGGTCATCATTGTTTTGATAAAGTTTGGAACAATAACATAAATAAAAATTCAGAAAATGCTTAAAACCTGTATTATTTTGTATCATTAATTGTGTTGAGATGAAAAATGGAGAAGAAAATAATCTAATCTCATTAAGTTGTGAAAGTACAAATATATATAGGAGGAAACATAAATGGATATTCTTTTACTAGTAAATGGATATTTACTAATACTCTTAACTCTAACACTCTCTCAAGTTGAAGCATATATATCAATCATGCCTAGCTTGTTACATAAATTTTTTAAAATTTTGACACCAAGTCCTTTGGTAAGAATATCTGCAAGTTGATCTTTAGATCTTGTATAAAGGGTAGATATAATTTTCCTAAGAACATTGTTTTTGATAAAATGACAATCAACTTCAATGTGCTTTGTTCTCTTATGAAAGGTAAGATTTCTTGCAATGTATATGGCTACTTGGTTGTCATAATGCATAGGCATGGGTCCCCTAACTACAAACCCCAACTCTCGAATAAGAGACTTTAGCCACATTATCTCATATGTCGTATGTGCCATTATTCGATACTCTTGCTTTTGCACTTGATCTAGGTACTACATTTTGTTTTTTACTACGCCAAGTGACAAGATTTTCTCCAAGGTACATACAATAACCTGAGGTAGATTTTTTATCATTTTTGTCTCCATAACTAGAATTTTAAAAACCTTCAATCTTCAAGTGACCCGATAGATGGCCTTTTCTTGGAGCTTGTTTAATAAAGGCTAAAACATGAAGTGCTCCCCGTCAATGTACATTTTTAGGCTCATACATAAATTGACTAAGTAAATTCACTACATAAGTAATGTCTGGTCTCGTAATAGTCAAGTATCTAACTTTCCCAACTGAAGAGAAGAAAGATTTCAAAAGGAGGCATTTTGCTTGAGGAGGAGGGAGTTGGAGCAGTTGTGTTTGATGACTATATACCTATGGTGGAGGTGGACTGCTAGTGTCATGCATAGGAGGATCTTTATGTTGTGTGGTTGAAGTATCGTTATCACCAACAACCTCAACATGACTAGGTAAAGGAGTTAACAAGGGAGAATTTTGATCATGAACATGATTAGACCTAGTCTCAATGACAAGATCAAAATAGGATTGAGATTTAAGGAAGGTAACGTCAGTAGAAGTGTAGTACTTTCGGCTAAGAAGATGAAATAGATGATATCCTTTCTATACGTGGGAATATTCCATAAAAGCACATTTGATGGCTCGAGGAAACAATTTATCAAGACTAGGAGAAAGGTTTTGAGCAAAGGTGACATAGCCAAACACTCTTAGTGGTAGAGGAAATAAATCCTTGTTGAGAGAAAGCTACTAAAGAGGAACAACGCCATCTAAAGGATTTGATGACATCCCATTAATCAAATAGGTAGTAGTAAAAATAGCATTAGACCAAAGATATTTATGGACTCTCATTTGCAGCATAAGAGTATGAGCCATATCAAAAATATGATGATGCTTTCTTTCTGCAACTTTATTCTACTGAGAAGTATAAGGACAGGTAGTCTAATGTATGATGCCAAAAGATGTGCAAAGGGATTGAAAGTCAGTTTACATAAATTTAAGAGCATTGTCAGTGTGTAGGATTTTTAGGCAAGTAGAGAATTGATTTTGAATTTCATTAAGAAATTTTTTGAATACATCAAGAACACAATAGCAGTCTTTCAATAGATAGATTCAACAAACCCAAGAATAATTATCAACAAATACCACATAATATTTGTGACCACCAATAGAAGAAACTCTATTAAGGCCTCAAATATCACAATGAACTCGATCAAAGAAACATGTAGATGAAACAAGATGTAACGACTTGAAGGGAGCACAGGTATGCTTCCCAAGTTGACATGACTCATAGTCAAACAAAGAAATAGAGATCTAAGGAAAAACCTGTTGAAGTTTCTTATAAGATGGGTAACCTAAACAATAATGCCACAAAATGGAGGGCTCTGTGGTTGACATGCAAGTGAGCACTTTGCAAGGAATATAGTCATGAACCAACAGATACACTCTATGGCTTCTCTTTTACCATAAATCAATCCTTTGTCCCATTTGCAAATCCTAAAAGGTGTAGTGGAAGGGAAAAAAATATTACACAACACAGCAATTGAATAATAATGACATTAATGGACAAAAGGTTAGAGGAAAATTCAGATACATATAACAAATTGTTCAATTATACCTGGGAGGAGGCTTGAACCTCCCCCTGACTAGATATAGAACATGAATAGCCATTCACAATGGTAACACTAGTTTTGTTAGTAAGGGTAAATAGGTGATCAAATAGGGTAGATGTACTTGATATATGGGAGGAGGCTCCAAAGTCTATAACCCAAGAGTCATCACTAAAAGTAACCAAAGTAGTATTAGCATCGGTACTTGGATGAGAAGAGAAAATGTGTGCACTCATAGTTGTGGAATTTGAGCCCTATGATTGTAAAAGATGTTTGTAGTCTACTTGAGAGATAGTAACGGTAGGGCTAGAAGTGGTAGCCTCAATGGTCTTGGGTGTTTCTATACTAATATTGGTCATAGGAGGCTTGCTGAACTTATCCCAACACTTCTTAGATTGATGTTAAATTTGCCACAATGTTGATACTTTGCTTGTTGTCAATCATCTCTTCCACCTCCACTATGACCACCCCTAGAGGAAGTGGTTGCTAAGGCAAATTGGTCAAAAATTGGTGGTGTAGATTGGGTGGACATGTAATGCACAAGCAAATGTCTTGTTCAAGTTGGGCATTTTTGTTGACCCAAAAACTTGTCCTTAAATCTAAGATGCAATCTTTGGATTCACACTAGCAAGGTAGACTGCAATAGAAAGTTCTTCTTTGTAACGCTGAAAGGTAGAAATATTAGTTGTGGGAGGTTGATAAATGTTGAGTTCATTAATCAGTCCATGTATGGTGCTATAATGCTCGTGACAAGTCTTTTCTCCTTGCTTTAACTGAAAAAGTTGTGCATACACTTAAAATGTCTTTGATATGTTCTTTTCATAGCTATAAGTCCTGTGGAGGTTTTCCTACATCTTCTTGGCAGAACACATCATAGTCCCTCAATGTGCAATAGTTGGTTCCATACTAAACAACAACATCCAAGATACAATGATAGCATTATTAGCGTACCAATCTTTGTAGGTTGGGTCTTTAAAATCTAGAGGAGGTAATATGAGATGATGTTCCTATTTATAAGCAATGACAATAATCTCAAAACTTTATGCCCACAAAATATAATTTGAGCCATTCAATTTTTCAGGTTGGAAAATTGTTGATTAAAAGCTCATGAGCCATCATTGAACAAACGAAGAGAACCTAATTAGTTACAGTACCCACACTAGAAGACGAAGATGACACACTTGATCAATTGCTTGCGATGAGCCAACAATTTTAAAAAGGGACGGAGGGGGTGTTTGACGATTTGGTGGAAAGATTGGAGATTGTCGACAGCGGGAAGGAGGTGGCACAATAAACCCTAGGACCGATGTTGTCCTAGTGCTCTGATACCATGTTGAGATGAAAAATAGAGAAGAAAATAATTTAATCTCATTAAGTTCTGAAAGTACAAATATATATAGGAGGAAGCATAAATGGATATCCATTTACTAGTAAATGGATGTTTACTAATGCTCTTAACTCTAACAAATTGAATAGCTTAAAGTTTTTTCAAATTTGAAGGGTAAATTCTACTTCCCATCCAACCGAACTTGAGGTTCTATTGGTTATACACCAAAAAGTGGTTTGAGAGAAATGGAAAATGAACCAAGGGAGAACATGTGCCTAAACTTAGTTTGCTACTATAGTGATATATTTACTTTCTAATAAAAACTTGCTATGATCATTGTTACATTCTAAACCTGGAGCTTTTATAATTGTATGATTTGAGGAACACATGTTCTTTGATGGCAATGCCTATTTATCTTGCTATCATTGAATCTAGTTTGCCTTTTACCTCATCTAAAATTGGTTCTCTATTTTCTGCAATCCAATCATATGTTATATCTGTATCATCTGAATCCTAATATATGAATGCAAGATAAATAGGATTTTAGTTAATCTTTATCTTTCTGTTCTTAAATGTGCTTCATATAGAGTCTCATGCTGTAGTTTAGAAAATCAAATAATTTAGTCTTTGAATATTCAATCTCTTTCTCTTTTTGTGTCAAATTGAATGTGCCAAACAAATCATTCAATTTTTTGGAAGAGAACTGTGGTTGACCACATTATTATTTCAATTTATGTGGATGATATTTTAGTGACCGGTAATGATTCCACAGGCATTGCAAGGGTAAAAGTGCACTTCAAATAATGCTTTGTTATCAAAGATGTGAGCATGCTAAGTTATTTCTTGGGAATAGAGTTTACATTACACTAAAAGGAGAATGTCACTTTCACACAAAAAATATGCTTTTGACTTGTTGCAAGAAATTGGACTTCTAAGCTGTAAACCAGAAAGTATATTGATGGAACAACCTTTTTAAGATAATACATCTAAGTTTTTGGAAGAGCCTAGCTGGGTATAAGAGGCTTATTGGTAAATTGATATACTTGATCATTACTTACCTAGACATTTCATGTGTTGTAGGGCTTCTCTTGCAATTCATGTAACCAAGGAAAGATCATTGGGAAGGAGTCACTTGGGTTTTAGCCTATATTAAAGGTGCGCCTAGAAAAGGATTAGTCTATACAAATCATGGTCACTTACATGTTGAAGCTTTTTCAGATTTAGGATATGCTAGAGATCATAAAGATCAAAAATCTACTTTGGGCTATCACACTTATGTTGGCAGGAATCTAATGACATGAAAAGAAACAAAATATTGTTTTTTGGTCTAATGTAGGAGTAGAATATAGGTCCATGGTGCATACTAGGTGTAAGATGGTGTGTATTAAATCATTCCTAATTGAGTTGGGCCTTGCCAAAATTACCTTAATTGCCAATAATTCCAAGTTTATGAGAGAACAAAACATATTGAGGTGGGTTGCCACTATATTTGTGACTTAGTATGGATGAAATTATTTCAACACTTTACACTCCCTCAACTGAACAACAGGCTGATATTTTCACCAAAGGTTTTATCGTTAAGGACTTTAAAAAGTTTTGTAACAAGTTGGACATGTTAGATATCTACGCCCTAATTCAAGGGAGAGTGTTAGAATTAGTGTTTGAATTAGAGTTGTTAGTGTTGTTTGTGTTATGTTTGTATTATGGAAGGGGTTTAATGTAAATTGACCATTGTATATTAGGGTTGTAGATCATCTTGACAGTTACACAAAAATAGAAAACTCCTTTTCCACAGTAACAATTATAAATAAAAAGATATATGGCTTTCCACATAAAATTTACTACAATTAATTAAATTTGTTTTAAAATAGTGAAAAATATCCAAATATGAGATATATACAAATAGTTAAATACACTATTTAATTATACTCATGGTACACAGCATATACGTTTTCCATTACCACTTATTCAAAATTATGAAATTATTTCAAAATCAGTAAAAATTCCAATATATCAGTAAAAAATTAACAAATGTTAAATTTAAACATTACAAATTTAGTTATATGCAAATCGTCAATTATAGAAGTATACATACCTTAGATCTAAATCATCTAATTTAAAATGTTGAAATTTAAAAAATCCGTAAAAAATAATGAAAATTACACATAAATCCAAAAGCTCAACCAGGCCTCCTTGGAAGGAAAGGAACATTTGGAAGTTTCAAGGTGGCTCTTTGGCATAAGTGAATGAAAACTTCTGTGACAAATATGGTTCTTCTCTGTGCTGGAGATAAGGACAAGAATGTTAGACAAGTCTTGTCTCAGTGGCTGTTGGGGTTTTAGTCTTTTTGCATACTATTAATGTAGCTTTGTTTCAAAAAAAAAAATGTAGCTTTGTTTCTGTTCTATTGTTATTGTAGTTTTTTCTTTTGCTTTCCCTGGCTTATGCATGGAACTTGTATTGCCTGTAATTTTTTTATTGTTTTATGAATATCAATGCCTGACTACTCTTAAATACTTGGAATGCAGAACTCACTAGTCAAAGAAGGGAAGGACATGTCTTCCTTGCTCTATACTTACCGCAGTTGTGTGAAAGCCCTTCCTCAGGTTATGTTCACTAATAAATTGCATCCACCTCTTTACCTTTATTTTCTATGATTTTATTCAAACCAAAATCTGTTGATTTTCTCAGACATTAAAATTTAAGATAAATTTTGTTCATTGATCTTTTGATTTACGCCACATAACATAATAGAAGAAAACTAGCAATATTGATCTTTTAATTTGTGCCACATTACATTAATAGAGGAAAACTAGCAATGGATAGCATAATTGGTTTTCCACTCTACTTTGTGGGAAGGAGAAGGTTCAAATTTGAGAAAAAACAATACCATTATCTAAAAAACATAATAGAGAAGTATTTTGATAGGTCTGGAAATCATGGGAAATTCATTTCTCATGATTTCTTTAATGCACAGACAACTTTTAAACATTGGTCAATGAGAATTAACATTCCCATGAATTCCTTTCTCAAGAATTTCAAATGCACAAACACCCACTTAGGGTATCCTTTTATCACATAATACTTTAAAGCTTTTTTCCTTTTCATCCTTCCTACTTTAATTTTGTGAATAACTTAATATATAATTTCTCCTTTGCTACTTATTATAGATTCTAAGTATTTGTAAGGTTTACTTTATAAATCTCATGATTGTTTAATTGTATACTTTTATTATTGTTCTTATTTTTGTTGAACTTATGCTTCATATATTCAGTTTTTGACCTACTCATTTTAAATCTTTTCGATTTTGAAGTATCTAAAGTGATGCAAACTATCTTAAATAAATGAATTGATTTGGATTTTGTGGTTTCATATCCATACTCATTAGGTACAAATCCTGTTGTCAACAGTAATTTACTAATTTTAAATCAACAATCAATAATGCAGTTGATTTTCATGTCCAGTGTCAGCATTGTGGCTTGGGCCTAGCTAAAACTATTGCCATTATAGAAATGACCTTATGGAAAAATTTAATAAATTCCAAACTATGGAGATGTGAAATGGTGGATAGGCAACAGTGAGGTATCCTCACTGTGATCATGGATTTGAACCTTAGGGAACAGCTTTTCTTGTGGAGATAGATTGCATACAGTTTCATGCTCTTTAAAGCTCACATTGGTGGCTATTTCTTGCACTCGATTTGCTTTTTATGAAGATGTAGAATCACAGTTCGCAGGATATAAGTGGTGTAAATAGCAAAACTCTGTGGTATCTAAAATGAAATTCAAGGTTTAGCTAGTTTTATATGGTGTTTGACAGGGAATAGAATTTGATTTATATGTCCTTTTCATCCTTTTTGTCAGAACAAGCAGATACCATATGGGTGCATATTCTATTGTCTGGTGATTTTTGCTATCAATATCAGTTTCAGTGTGGTTTCTAGTTGTCTTAATCATTATGTGAGACACTGCTGCCAATATAATATTATGTTTATAGCTTGTCCATTGGTATTGATAAATGATTGATAAAATTTGGATGCCATCTCTTATTTTAGGAGAAAACTAGTAGTCTAGAATATTTGATGTGTAGGTGGCTAATTCTTTTTTAAACTAAATTATTTGTGCACTTGTATCGAATGACTTTTTGTGAAGAATCTGGATAAATTTAAAGCTGACAAAATCTATTTTATGATGCACAGCTTCCTGATTCAATGAAGCATAGTCAAGCAGATTTATACCTTGAAACTTATCAGGTTCTGGACTCTGAGATGAGTCGATTACGTGAACTTCAACGATGGCAATCATCTGCTGTTTCTAAAGTACGTTTCACGGCTGTTTGCCATTATTTTCACATTTATTTATATGCATCATTCTTAAGGATGCCCCCTTAGCACCAATAAGGTGATGCCTAGTTATCTATGGCCTTGTGCATTTCCAACCCAACTTGTTATTTCTTCAATACAATTGTCATACCTTGGTAGAATGTTTAAAAATGATGTCTAGCACTTGAGGGGTGGTGTATAATGTAATGCCTTACTGGTGGGAATAGTTCTATATTGGCTATGAAAAGTGATGAGTACAAGTCGTATTGTCATTTGTCTAAATTAGAATACCTTTTGACTTTGTTTTCCTAATGGTGGGGAATGAGAAATCTCTGATGGGTAGTTATGGAAAAGCCAATGAGAGGTTCTATTTGCCTCAACTTTATGAGTCAATCTAAAGTAGTTTGGTTTGTTGGAGTCATTTGAGAATCCCACTTGGGCCTCAAGGGTGTTGCCTTCTTGATAATGAGTGCATTTATCATTCATGTTGTGGAGATACCCTCATCTTAAGAGTTTTCACATTTCATAACTAAGGCAATAGTAATAACTTGTCTTGAAGGAAAAAAGGTTATATCAACTATCAAGGACTTGTTCTTTGGAAAAAAGGAAAACATATTGAGTATTGGTGAAGATATCATATTGATCAGTGTCTGCAGTCCCCTGTGATTCTGCCAAAATTTTAAGAAAAGTTTGAACTAGTCTCCATGGATGCTTGAAATAACCAACCAGCTCATCCTTACCTTTTTTTGCCCAGTCTCTATGGGTGGGCTTTTATTAGTCAAAATCAAATTTCAATGAGCATCATTGGCTGTCAATCTGTCATCAGAACCCAAAACTGTTGAGAAGATGCCAAATAATAAATAACACCTTTATATTCATCATTGCAGAATCATCAAATCAATGCCAGATTCACGGATGATTCCCAGAAAACCATGATTCATCAAATATGACATGAACGAACAAATCTATACATGAATCAGTGATGGTTTGTTGGGAAATCATTGATGATTCAATGATGTTTGAATCAGTGCACTTGATTCTCAGTGATGAATCAACTAATCAACAATACAATAAAGGCATCAAGGTATGAATCAACAAATACACATGTTCCTCTTAGATTGACTCCTTAGTGTGGAGTTTTGGGCTGTGGTCCTCTGGACCAACCACACCCTCTAGGTTTTCCTAGGTTCAAAAACCTGTATCTATCATAATCATGTTTTTCATGCATGGTTTTTTTAAGGCATCAAGGTGCCAAGCATTAGGCTTGGGCACTATGAACATCTAGGAGACACCTACACATCATAAATACGGTGAAAAAACCTAATTTTTCTTTGTATTAGATAATTACATGTGATTTTCAGTGGTCATATTCATTGAAAATCAACTTATAGTAAAAGCTGTACTTTACAACATATAGCAACAATAAAATTAAGTTCAAGAACATATCTTAATGTATAAAATAAAAATTCTGAAAAACGTTTATATAGCTTATAACTTGAATGGGTGTCTTAATAGGTATGGGTTTAGAGGTGGATCAATCCTGTTGTAAAATTCTATGTCAAAATCAATTGACATTGGGTGGAGAGATTCATTGTATATTATTTCTAGTTTTAGTCCCTACACTACTAATGTTGGATTATTTTAACACTCCCTTATTCATAGTTTTAAATCTTTGATTTTTGAAGGGTTAGTTTTCAATTTCCTTGATACATTCTCGATACTTAGTCTGATCAGGCAATCTGTCATCTAGGATTGGTGTTGAATTAATGGATCATTTGATTCAATGAATTTTTGACTTGACAAAGGATGGATTGGTTGATTTGTCGAAAGGTTTGGTCAATTTAGAGAAGGTTTCTTGATTGAAGCCTCTGTTAATTGTTGATGCCCTTACCAAAGGGTTCTTTGTTAACTCCATTGAAGCCTTTGTTGACTATTGAAGCCTCCCTTCTTTTCCCACTATTGTAACCCATTAGGGTTTTCAAGATGAGAGGGACAAAGGAGGAGGGAGGGGGTTGAAGCATCTGAAAAAGGAAAAGAAAAAATAAAAGGAAAAAAAGAGAAGGTGAAGAAAGAGAGAAAGAAGTGACATGTGAAAAAAGGAGACAGAAAAAAAGTGAAGGGAGGGGGGAAGAAAAAAAGAAAAAACATTACATAAAAATTATGTGAAAAATTGTGGAAATATTAAAAAATCACCAAAAATTATGATTTTTTAATTTTTTTTAAAATGTGTTTTCTTGTGGATAACATTTCTCTTGTACCTATCTCTTGTATAATCATAATCTTTATTTTCTATTTTTGAATTAATTCGTGTGAGATTTTTTTAAAATATGTTAACTATATTATAGGAATAAAAATTTATAATTTACTCTAAACTATTATAATCAATTAAAATTTTAATTATGGAGATTATGGAAAATTTCTTCTATTGTGCATAATCTTATTAATTTGTGTTCCATATATGAATTGTAATCTAACACATACAATCTATTGTAATGTAATTTGATAAATATTGAATTGCAACTTGGATTCTAATGTAATGTAATTTGATATTTATTGAAATTTAATCTAAAATATAACCTGATATAAATACTGATATCAGGTTTCTATTAAAATACAACCTGAAATATATTGAACTTTAATTTGGATTATATTTAATTGTAACTTGGATTTTATTAAAATGAAATTTGATATATTAAAAAACAACTTGAATTTTAAGGTAATGTTTGTGCATTTGGAATTAATAGGAAATGATGAAACTAATACTTAAAATTTTCTTCATTTCCCATAATTTCCTATTAATTCTAAATACACAAACATTACCTAAATCATTTGTCACATGAATTTTTTGGTTATTTTTTTATGATTTAAGACTTTTCTCATGCATGCAATTACTATATCTTTGTCTAATTGACATTTTATGCGTGATAATTTCCTAGAAAATTTATCTTAGTATTATTTTATACTTATCATAGTTTGTTTATCTTATCATTGAGTTTCAAGTTGAAATTTGAATTTTTTTGGCTATTTTCATAAAAAGTATTGCGTTTCTACTAATACAATCCTTAATCTTTGATACATTCCTTTTTCTAGAGAACTAATCCTTGATACAATACCAATATTTGAAATTATGTCCCCACTTATGGTTTATTTTGTGTTTATAAGTGTTTTTTATTTTATATTGGGTGTGAACTTAGTTTGATATCATTTGGGAACAAAAAAGACTGGTGGGAGTTGAATAATTCATTATCAAACATAAGGACTTCTATATATAGAAGTTACAAGAGAAGTCAAATATAACTTACGTAATGTGGGACTAAACATGCATAGAACATAATATCTTAATACTGTAACATATGATTAGGTTGGTTCTTCGTCATTGGTCACAATAAAGCAGAAATAACAGTTATAGTTAGAAAAAATATGAATTACTTTCTCCTAAATTTGTGCCCTACAGATCTCATTGTTCTTGTTTTAGATGATTGGTTTTAATATAGATTGGTACAATAGGGTGGAAGTTGAGGGGGTTATGTTGATGGGCAGGAAAACATTACTTTTGAATTGAATAACCCTCTCGTCTCACATGTTGAAGCTGCAAACCAAAACCTTATGTTTCCTTTCAATGGAACAAATGAGTGGGGAGAGAAGATGGAGAGCTCAAAAATGATGAAGAGAAGGAGAACAAAAATCATAAAAGGAAAATGATAAAATTTACTTATATAGAGGAAAGAAAAGAGCCGCAAAAAGGATTTGCTCCCATAGTTGTTCCATGTGTATCCTTTTATTTTTATATAGTTTTATGCATTGTCATAGAAACCCTTCCACGTAATGAAATTAGCCAAAGTTGCTATAACTTATGAGTATTGCAAAAGTTATATATAAACAACCATCACACAAAGTTCCATTGCATCTTATAAAAATGAATATCTTTTCCTCTTTAAGTACATATATTAATAATATTTATTTTTTTGCAGTTAGCAGCTGATATGCAAAGATTTTCAAGGCCTGAGCGGCTGATTAATGGACCAACAATCACTCATTTTTGGTCTGTTGACTATTTCTGATTGCATTGGTTTTGATTTATTTCCCTCTTTCGTTTGCTATTTTATCATCAGGATGGGAGATTGTAATTTATTTTTAGGCTTAGAAAGTAAAAATGTGTTGAAAATTGAAATTCTAATAGCTTATAATGTAATCTGGTTAGATATTTGAAGCAGATCTCAGTGTCTTATTTGGTTTAGATTCAGTGTGTTTATAATATTATTCTTGGCACACTGCTCTATTCCAAGGGCTTGAGTCTGGTTAGTTTTGTTTTTACGGTGATAGAGTAGCTGTTATCCATGTTGACTTTGCAAGCTTCATATGGAGCCCGGTAGTCCCTGTGAATGTGCTATTCTTTGGGTGACTGATAATGCAGGATAGGGTATTGAAGGAGGAAGCTCTGTAGTGGAGAGTATGGTAGGTTGTAAGCTGATGTGTGTTATGCAAAATGGAGGTGGAAAATCTTTGGTTCCTGTTGCTGGACTGTCAGGAGATGGGGTCTAGTTGGGGTCATGGTCAGGTCAGACTTGGTGCTAGATTGGTTCAATGCCATTGTTTTGTGAGGTTTGTTGGGGTTTAACTTTTCAGGGCTGACAAAAGTTAATCTGGGCTGCTTTACTTTTGGCAACTTTATGGTATGGATGTTTGCTCCCAAAAAGAGTATTTTTTGTGTTGGGAAGGTCTGTGGATCTTTGGCACCATTATGAGATAGGTACTCATCATGTTGACTCATGGCTCAGGGGTTTTGACTGAGTGTCCATCATCAGGAACTGGTGGGGAAGATGATGGTGCATTCCTAGTTTTTGTTCTGTTTAGCTTCTGCTCCTCATCTGTGCTGTTTTCTGTTTGCTGTAGTTTAGTTTCTGTTAGTGACATTGTTTGCCTCCTAGTTTGTTTTGGTTGCTGCTGTTTTTCTTTTCACCTTTTGCTTTATTTCGGCTTATCTGCTAGACAAAAGGGCATGCCTTTGTTTAGTTTTGTTGATGATTCTGTTGGCCTAAGTATTTAAAAAAGGTCAAAAAATCAAGTAGTTTATGTTACGTTTATTTAATGTATTTGAATAATATAAGGCATGTCAGGAAGCAGATTTAATTAGTTTTAATTGCTTGCCTCTTGTAATTTAAATTTAACATTTTATTAAAATTTGATGTTGTTCATTTTTGCGGGCTTTCATATGATTGTTATATTTTTTCATATGAAAGCACTATTTTAAATCATGCTCTCTGCATGATGACATTCCATGTATGGATAAATGGGCCTGATAGTAAAAATATCATTTATACCCTGATTTTTGACTCATCTTACTCCAATATCTATCATTGTGTTTTTCTCTTATTTTGTCTTTTGCATGCTTCAAATGAAACCGTTCTGGATAATAGGAAACTCAATATTTTTATGGACATATTTATTGTTTTTGTGAGGGAGTAAGAATGTATCTTAGTGCTATAAAATCACCCAACAAGAAAATTGATGCGGGAGATCTATCAAGTACGGATGAGATTGCAATTGAATAAATATTTTCCCATATCCTAAACAAATGACATGCAAAGACAGAAATCCCTTTTTTCCATAAAGCATTTTCTCGGGAAAAAGACAAAATAATAAATGTTCAATATCTGTGTCTAGATTGGCCAATTTCCCTTTTACCATTTGGATGTTTGATCCTTAAAATTGGGAAGTTCAGTGTTTGAATTGCTGCTTGGGTAACCTTACTACCAAAAATTTTAAAAATCTCTAGAAAACTTTGCAAGAGAATAATAAATGTTCAATATCTTCCATACCCCTTCATAGAGAGTGATTGAGATTTGATGCTCTTGATAGGATCCATCACGGCCACTAGAAGGAGGGTGAATAGTGGTTTTACAAATTTTCAAGAGTTTTCATACGAATTTAATCGAGATACGAAATAAACAAGGTGTGAATGATTGAATCGATGTGGAAACGAAATTGAATAATTCACACTAAAATCAAATACGAAATTCAAAGAAAAAAGCAATAGAAATAAAGCACATAGAGATTTTTAGGTGGTTCACCAATTGGTTACGTCCACCCCTAAACTTAAGAAGCTTGAGCCTAATCTAATCACTATTAAACTGTTATAAATTGAGTGTTTAAGGTCAAACACCTAACCAACTATAACAAAGGTTTGTGATCGCACTCTCTAACCAATCAACATAGAAGTTTGTGGTCGCACTCCCTAATTAACTAAGGATTTAGGTTGAATCCTCCAACCAATCAAAGATTTAGGTCAAATCTTTCAACTAACAAGGATTTAAGGTTGAACCCTTCAACCAACCAAGGATTTAGGTCAAATCTTTCAACTAATAAGGATTTAAGGTCGAATCCTCTAATCGACCAAGGATTTAAGGTCAAATCCTTCAGCCAACAAGAGTTTAAGGTCAAATTCTTCAATCGATAAGAGTTTAAGGTCGAATTCTTCAACTAACAAGAGTTTAAGGTTGAACTCTTCAATCGACAAGAGTTTAAGGTCAAACTCTTCAATCCACTACTCCAAAAGGAGTATCCATGTGTGTTTTGATGGAACACACGTCCAACTAATCAAAGAAAAATGAAACAAATTCCTTACAAAGCAATCAAAATGAGTTCACTTAAAAGGAGCGAAGAATTTAAACTTTAATTTTTTGCACCTTCAAGATCTCCTCTCACAGAAGTATGAAAATCTGTTGAATCGAGTTTGAGATGTGAACACCAGAGTCATGAGAAGGAGAGTGAAAAATCGTGAGTGAATGATGTGTAAAGATGATGAATTAGACTCCTATTTATAGATGCAAAACTAAGTTAATGACCAGTCTAAAATTGTTATAACATTTTTTACAGTTTTCGTTATATTTAAATGATTTGTTGTACCGAATCAGTGTATTGAAAAATTCGTTATAATGTTTTCAAAATCGTTATAATGATTTTCCTACATGTCAAATCTTGGATTTTTCAAATCTAATCTTAACGATTAAATATTTTCAAAACTTTTCCTAATTAGTGACAAATTCAAAATTTGTTATAACGATTTATAAATCGTTATACCGATTTTCCTAAATTCATTAATTTATGAGATTTTTTCTAATGAACTTATTTTTCAAAATGTTTCCTAAGTTTTGGGATAAAATCAAAAATCATTATAATGATTTTTAATTTGTGATACCGATTTTCTCAGATGCAAAATCATGTGATCTGTCATATGAATAGTGAATCATTATAACGATTGTTAAATCGTTATACCGATTTTGGCTTGTGATTTTTTAATGTGTGTGGACTTAAAATATAAATGAGTGATCATACTAATGTTCAAACCTTTTTAAATGAATGTGTGTTTATAATTTATCTTCATTGGCTTCAACATTTTCATCTTTAATTTCTGAAATTTCTTTAACACACTTCTTGCAGTTTCTCCATCCCTTCATCCTCTTTTGACTTCATGATTTTGTTGCTTTAACTTGATTTCTTCATATTAAACTGTATGACATCATCAAAACCTAGAAAGGGTAAGTTCTCAACAGCTCCTACTCATTGGCTGTGATAGAATTTAGTGACAAACCCCATCATGAAAGTGATGTAAATGTTGTATCTTAAGTGGGGATTTATAAGGATAAGCATTCTTGCATTTACTGAATGGTGATGATGGAGGAGAAGTGGAAGAATGGATTGTGAAGTTTTCTTGGGGTCATGGGGAAGCAGAGAACATGTCAACAAAGTGGTTTTATGGAACAAAAGTTGGAGTTTATATGTGGACTACTGATTGTGGTTGGTCAAGCATTGATTTTTCCAGTTAGGTTGGTGCAGTTGTGCTTGGAAATATTTGATGGAATTAAGGGAAATTGACGTAATGAGACCGTGTGATAGGCTTAATAAAATTTGTAGCAAATCCATATAGTACATGATTTACAGTGGAAAGTTGCCAACTTGTAAGCATGGTGCCCTATTGACAAAATTCTATGATGTTCTCCCCTTAATTTCTAGACTTGCTTCTCCAATGACATGAATTTGAAGTCAAAAAATTCTTATTTCACATCAAAGCTTGTTGACACCTTGGTAGTAGCATATACAGGGGAACCTGCTGAGGTTGGTGTTTGGACTGCAGGAATTTCTATGATGGCACATCACATTTATGGCATCCTGTTTTCTCCTTTGTCAATATTAGAACTGGGCAAGAAGTAACATCTGATTAAAAAGATATGGGTTTCACTTATCTTTACCTTGGAATCTTCTGCTTAAGGACCATTATCATTATCACTATCATTATTATAATTGTTGTTGCCGTTGTCATCATCAGTTCATTATTATTATTATTGATCAAACTAACTTAGCAATGCTCTCTTCTTTTTGTGTTCAAGGTCCATGTTGAAATTGCTTGATGTGCTGGTTCAATTAGATCATCTTAAAAATGCCAAAGCAAGCATACCTAATGATTTTTCTTGGTACAAGAGGTATGTTGGTGTATTTTACATTTATGATGCCAATTTCTTTTCTCAAGATTTGTGAATATTTTGTAGGCTTCTAGTCAACCAACTTGATTTGCATTCTTTTTTTGTAATTGTTAGATGAAATGTACCGTCAAATGAGTTTCACGTTATTCTTAATGGCTTGGATTAAATTACATTTTTTACTTGGATAATTCACTAGAAAATTTCTACTAAAATTAAGAATTATCTTTATATTTTCCTTATTTTCTGTACAAAATGTTGTCCATCACTTTCACTTATATCTATTTGAAAATTTTATCACTGTAAACAATTTGAATAGTATAATTTCTGAATATTGAGGTAGACTAAGGAATGCATTTGTTAGGAAAGGAGAATTAATTAGTGCAGAAGAAATTAAAAAAGCTAGAGGTTTAAAACTACTTGGTTAGAAATTTTATAAAATATTTAAATTTATGTAATTTAATTAAAGACTTGACTATGATAGAAATGCTTGGAGGAAAATGATTAATGTGTTTGATTTCATGTAATGAGATTATGGATTAGATTGTTGTTCTTGTAAGTTATCAAGGTGTTAAAATATTGACTTGGGTGTTGCCTAGCCTCCCCTCAAAAAGTAATGAAATTTCTGCCACTTTTTTTATTTCTATTGTAGATTATTAAATGCAATTATGCATGGTATATGCATTCTTAATAACTTTGAAATACATAAAAATGACAAGATAATATTACAATATAATGTCAAGATAAAGATAACAACATAATATCAATTATAAACACACATCAACATCTAATTATTATTAAGGTAGCATTTGTTTATTCCAGCTCTAGCTATCTTTACTATGCATAGTTGGAGTTACAGTTATTTTTAACAAACAACTAAACTTTGCATAGTAATAGTAGCTAAAATCCAACTCTAACTACTATTTATATAACTTTAAGTATATTACATCAAATGTTGTTATTATGCACAACTGAAGTTAAAATATTAATTTACTAAACAACATAATTACGCACAGTATTTACCTTTTATCTCAACTTCAATTACTATTCATTCACATTCATTTCAAAAATCTCATTTTTACCAATTCTTTCCAACTCTTCATTTCAGAAAAACAACTTCAACATAAAAAAACTTCTATAAAAAAATCTTTCTTTAACCCAGCTATCTATCGTACACGCAACGTTCATTGAAACCCTCTCCTTCGTCGCCTGATCTCCCTCCCCATTCGAAACCCTCCTCCACTGTCACCCGACCATCGCTCGATCTCTATCCTCCTCTGATCTCCCTTCCATTTACCAAACCCTCCTCCTCCATCGTTGCTTGATCTCCCTTCTACTCCGCTCTCCTTTCCATTTACCAAACCCTCCTTCGATCTACCTCCCTATTCGAAACCCTCCTCCACCGTCGCCTGATCTCCCTCCCCATTCAAAACCCTCCTCCTCCACCATCGCTCGATCTCCCTCCCCATTTGAAACCCTCCTCCTCCTTCGCTGACTCTACCTTCTTCTCCCCCCTTTCCTGTGTGCACCCCTTGAACCCAAACATATGATTTATACGAGCATCAGGGCGAAGATGGTTGGTGTGCGGGAGGCGAAACAACAGGTTGTGACTCGTGTGCAGGTGGTGAATCATTGAATGGCAGTGGGCGGCGGGAGTCAGATTGTTGGCTGCATGGGCTTGCATGGTTGGCTAGAGGTGGAGGAGACAAGCTCGTGCGGTTGACCTGGACATCTTGGCTTGTCCAAGTGCAAGGCTGGTCAATGCGTTTAGGTAGCTCAGTTGTGGGTGGCAAGGTGCGTGTGGTCGGCTTGGATTTGGTGTGACTGGAATGGGTGAGTCGCGTACAAGAAAAATAAAAAAAGAGAAAATAAGAAATGAAAAAAAGGGAAAATGAAAAGAAAAGAAAAATTATATTTTACATTGATTTTTATATGATTTCAATATTAATTAATATAAAGAATTTGTGAATTTATCATTATGTACGAGATCTTTATACTTATATTTTCTTGAATGTTATCTGTAACTGTATTTATGTATGTTTTTATAACTTATCTAGTTGTAATGTTACACTTTTGAAGTTTGTAGCTTTTGCTTATATTTTCATGTAAAGTTTTTAATTGTAACAATAATAAATTTTATTTTGCAATATATGATTTATATGATCTTGACATTACATATTTATTTGTTAATGAACACCGTACAAATATAAATAATTTCAAAAAATCATAATTATTATTTGATGTAATTATATAATTTAATTTTTTATATACAACATCTTTTAAAAGTAAATTGCACGAACAAGTTTTAGTTAAATGTGATTTTACTACATTAGAGTTATATTACTAGTAATTTGAATAAACGTAATTCAACTCTAAAATAAATCTAATTTCAACAAAAAGTGTTATAATACAAATAAACAGAATTAACTCCAACAAAAATCTAACTTCAACAAAAATCTGCTATAGTACAACTTCAACTTCAAAAAAGGGTAGTGTGAACTGAATCTGATATCATGATGAAATTTACTTCACTAAAATTAATTAGCTTGTTGGGAAGAATTCACAAGTGTTATAAGAGTCTTAGCTCATCATATTGGTTTCAATGTGTGACTATTTACCTCAACATGCTTTCATGCTTGTAAGCTTCTTATTGAAAGTACTCTATAAATGTTTTACATGTAGTGTGTAAATTAACTTTGATATCATGATGAAATTCACCTTATTAAAATCAATTAACTAGTGAAGGGCTTACAAGTGTTATAAGACTATTTATCCCAATAGTTTTAAATATTAATGGTGTATTGAGGATTGATCCAATTGAGGATCTTATTTTTCTTTTTTGAACTTCACCATTTTTTATTTTTTTTGCACATTTTTTCCTTTTTTCTTTTTTTGTTCTTTTTTCTTCCATTCCTTTTCTTCTTTTTTATAATATCATGTTCTTGACACCCTTTTTGTGGATTCTTCTTCTTTTTCCCTTTTCTCTATTTTTTTCATTTCTTTTCTCTCTCTTTGCTCATTCTCTCTCCCCTTTTGTCATGATGTCGAGATTCATTATGACCTTATTTGTGCCAATAGAATTCCTAAGAAAGAAATTCAAGTGAAATTGCTTTCCTTTTGACCAATTCGAAAACCTTATTTGTGTATCAATGAAATCTTACGAAATTCATTTCCCATCATTTCCAAACTTCACCTAATCCCTCTCATTTCTAAACGGTCTCTTTTCCACCACCCCCCTTGTGAATCACTGAGAAATCTCTTACCTGACGCATGTAAGCGATGCCATCTCCCTCCTCGATGGAAGCACCACCTGAAAGATGCTCTCTAACCCACCCTGCCCGATCTTGCCCATCAGCGTGAACATTAACGTTGCCTTCCTGAGTTGGTCATAGGTGAACCTCGTAGGCGTGCATCCTTCTAGAGGGATGACAAAAAGGGGGATGACGACATTGTTTTGTTGCACAATTCGCCTGCTTCCTCCTACAGCGGTAGATCAGGAAGACCAGGAGGGTGAGGTCTGCAAGGAGGAGCATGATGGCTGTAGTGCAAATGGAGGCTAGAAGGTTGTGGTAATGGAGGTCATAGTGGTAGAGGTTAGAGGGAAAGGAAACCTCAATGGTGGGAGGGCTAGCGATGGAGAAAAGGAGGTGAGAAGGCGTGGCGGTGGAGAGAATGAGAGGTGGGAATTGGGAAGGGAAGAGAGAAGGTGAGGTTGTTTGGTGTGGGGGTCTTCGATTTTTGTTTTGGGTCATTTTAGGGAAGAAGACGATGGAAAATAGAAAAAAAAGAAAATATAAAAAATCATGTGTGATAAAAGAATCTTAAGGGGACTTGGTTGGGATGATAGACAAAGGAGTGAGGTTGTGGCTAATGGGGATCTAATCATTTTCAAAAATGATAGGTTCAGATGGATGCTAATGGCCAATGGTGCCCTATTTATAAAGCTAGCTTGGGATTATTCAAGAAGTTTGGTCAACAACCTTGTGTGGAACTGTAGAATCTAGAAAAAATACATCTCTTTCTTTCTTTGGAGGCTTTTCTGAAAAGTGCTTCCTATGGAATGTAATATATAAAGGTGAGGTGTCCTTTTGGCTTTAATGTGTAAATGTTGCAATATTTAGGAGTTGGTGGATGATGCCTCACACCTCTACTTTGATAGCAAGTGGGCCGTACTAAATAGAATTTGGTGCAATAGAAAGTTCAATGTTCAGCTGAATAATGCTAGAGAATGGAGGGTGCATGTGATGAAAATCTTAAACTTGTCTAGCAAAAGGTGGCATTGGAAATATTTCTTGGCCTGTATGTTATGGGATAAATGAAAAGAACATTGTGCTTCATTCCATGTCAACAAGGAAGGGAAATTCAGGAACAATAAAACCATAGTTGAAAACAGCGTATAGGACTTCCTACAAGATCATGGGTTGACAAACTTGATGGTGGAGAGAGCTAGAGACAAGCACATTATCTGGGCATGCTGGCGTCCCGTTGGAGAGGGTAGAGTTAAGCTTAATATTGATGGAGCTTGCAAGGGAGATAGTGTTTTTGGTGAGGGAGGCATTTGGAGGACTAGTTTTGGTTTCTTCACTGAGGCATTTAGCTCATTCTATTGTAGAGGCTCCTGCCTTCAAGTGGAGATGAAGCTCTTGTTTGATGGGCTCACTATGTGCTTGAATTGAGGTTGAGACAGATTCCCTTATTCTTGTGAAGGCTTTGCAAGCCAATAGGTGTCCTGATGGTGGAGTTGTGTAGATATGGTGCAATATAATGCATGTTTTAAATCAAGTTTGTAAAATCTTCCATACCTTCAGGGAGGTTAACAAGGTTGCAGATTGTTGGCTAAGGTAGGAGCCAAAAGAGATCGAAACTGTCTATGAGCATGCTGGGGACATACCACTTACTACAAAGGGCCAATATTTTCTGGATTGTTTGAAAGTTCTGAGTAATAGAGAGTGTTTTAGGCCTAGTCCCCCCCACCCTTCTACTCATTTCGTTTGTTGGGCCTTCACCATATAAATAGATCAAGGATTTCTTTGAAAAAACAAATACTTATTTAGGTGCCAAAGTGCCCACGATCGTAAGCTTGTGTGCTTAGGTGACACCTAGGTGGCATGTAGGCATTCATATAGTTGTTTATTTTTTGTTTTTTAACGTATATTATATATATTTATGAATATTTAATAATAGTTATAAGTATTTTTGGCACTATTAATAATACCAATATGTATATTTCAGTAATATATGCAATTATGTATTTCAAGAACTATGTATATTTCAATAATATTTCATCAAATTATGTACACTTAAGTTTTTCCTTGGGAAAATTCTAAAAGATCTTAAAAATATATTTATTTATATTCCATGGTGATCCTCACTTATGTAGTGTTTGTGAATTTAGAATTAATAGGAAATCATGTGAAATTATAGAAATTTTAATTAAATTTTTTATCATTTTACATGATTTCCTATTAATTTTAAATGCACAAACTCCCCTATAATATATTTGTGGCAATGTCCTTTTCAATATATACAAGTCTTGCTTAGTGAAATAGCTATATTCAAATCATTCACTCACTTTAACATATGCTATGGATTTTGGAACATCAACTCCATTCTTGGGGCTTTTGACTAAAGGTAGTGTTGGTACTTTTGGAATTAGTGGAAAATGGTGGGAAATGACAAAAAATTTAACTATTATTTTCTACCATTTCACATGATTTCACATTTTAAGTGAGATTTGTACTTTTGGAATTAATAGGAAATAATGAGAAATGAAGAGAGAAATTGACTATTATTTTCTATCATTTCACATGATTTCTTATTAATTCTAAAAATACAAACACCACCTATTTTGAAAGCACAAATTAAGGAGTGGGGGAAATCACTAGAATTAGATGACCCAATGTCTAAGTTTAAGGGGGAGCCTATGTCTCATCTCTTAAAAAGCTCTACTTGCAAGGTATCCTTCTTATGTAGTCAATGTGGAATCTATTAAGGGTGTATATAGAGAAATTAGAATTTGTTAACTAAACCAAATCATTTTTCAAGATGATTTTTTTAGACGGTATGTTATGCTTTCATTTGGCTTTTTATTTCTACAATCATTGTGATAGGTTTGCTTCTTGGTTCTTAGTGTGATTAACAGAACCATAATTGTAATTGATATATTTATTAATATTTTAATTAATATATAAAATATATTGTTAGTGACTTTAAATATTTATTTCTATATATTCTTTCTTAATCTGCATCCTTCATTTCAATATTATATATGCTTCATTTCAATGATGGTATGATATTGTTTTGTAATTTGAAATGTTAATGTTGTCTCAATCATTTGTTTATTGATTAAAAGTTATGTTTCTTGTTTCATAAACATATAACATATGGTTTGGTCTTTGAGGCATTCAATTTCTAGAAATAGTTATTTTTTTTTTTTTTTTGATATATTGATGTTGATGCCTTGTATTTTATAGCAACATTTTAATTATGTTAGACTATTGTGTTCGTTGTAGATTTAGTTATTTACTGTTATATTTGGTATTTGAATGATACCTTTATTTGATTAGAACTGAGAACTGATTAGAGCCAATTGTTTTTTTTAATTATTTGTTCAGTATGTTCTTGTGACGAAAGTATTTCAGTTTGGTTTCAAAATTTTTAGAACCAATATGTATGATTTGGTCCATGGTTTCTATCAAAAGTGAAATAAATCAAACCATGTACACCCTTAGAATCTATCTTTTGAAAAAAACTGTTTTAGATCCTTGTATTGACTATTCCATTTCTGTGCTTCTTCATTGGTGTGGAATATCTGATACTTAAAGGCATTAAAGATTCCATGGCCCTTAAAATGCAAGATTCCAAAATGGTACATTCTTCCACGAAAGTCCTTAAAGACTGAAAGATAAAAGACAGTTGGATCTAACAGAAGATTCATATAAGTGAGGGTGTGAGGCAAGGCAAGGTGGGCCTCCAAGGTGAATACAATGCCTAGGTGCTCAACTTAATAAAAATGGATTTTACCATTTGTAATGGCTTGTAGTCTTTTTTATTCCCTAGCACTTCTTTTAGATAGAATGACTATGATGCCTTTTTTGATTTGTAGAAGTTGACTATGATCTGTCTATTTTTTTATTTCAGAACATTCACTCAAGTCAGTGTTGAGTGGGAGGATACTGATGCAATGAGAGAAGAATTAGATGATCTGCAGGTTTGTGAACTTTTTCATGTGTTATGGTGGTATATGGTAAATATATTTGTAACATTTTGTATTTTGTTGCAAGTGACTCCATTCTTGTGGTTTTCTTATAAACCTGTCCTTTGTTTTTGAATCTGTTTTCCTGCATTTATTTGTTATTTGTCATTTCTAACCTTTGTGCTATGTTTCCTTTTGCAGATCTTCTTTAGTACACGATGGGCAATTTTACTGAACTTCCATGTTGAATTGTTTCGCATAAACACGTATCCTTTATGTACCATTATTTCTGCATTTAACATAATTGCTCAAGCTTGCCAGAAGCTTGTCCACTCCACTATGTATCATCACTTTGGCCCAGAAATTGTGGCCATCATGAGCAGTGTTTTGAAAGATTCCATTATTACTTTCCAACCAATGGCACACCCATATTGTTTGGGGAACCATATTTCATAGTTTTCTTCATGACTTATTTGACCCTCCTCTATCTGCTGCTGTCTTGCAGAAAGATCTCATGTCAAGTTCACTGTGGTCATTCAATTCTGGTGGTAGATCTGGGAAAAGATTCCTGGTTGGGCTGATAGTTTTCTCTATTTTTGGAAAAACCTACCCATGTTTTGTTTCCTATTTAAAATCCCAGTTGGTATTGGTAGAAAATTTGAGCAGATTGAAAGATTTTTCTTATGGAAAGTGGAAAAGAAGCTGCAACCTGGTGGCTTTCTGTATGGTGTCTTGTGTGAGTGTGTGCTGATTGATAGATGAGGATAGTTTGGGCAAGGGACTTTGATCGATGAATTTTTTTTTCAAAGTCCCTTGATCAATGAGAGTATTAAGGATGAACTAGGTTGGCTTGTGTTTGGAGGGTTAGAGGTGAATTTGATATTGGGGCAAGGGGAGGTTTAGGGTTTGAATCAGGCCAATTTACTCTTGGTGGTGGATTTTTGTGAGTGAAGAGGTAGTTTGTTTGGATTATAACTTGTGTTAGGTAGTGGAAACCTAATTTCCTTCTGGTAGTTTCAAAGGGTTGGAACAACTCTGCAAAATGGCCTTTTCCCTTCTTGATGAGAATTGTAGCTTCCACCAAAGTTGGTGCCTTCAAGGGCATACAAGTAATGATGAGTCTCAGTGATCCAAAAACTGTTACTTTTCCTCAATTTCTTTTCATTTGGATGGATGATGGCTTTGCTTTGATTTCTATATGGTTGCCCTTGCCATGATGGTGTTGGAGCTTAGATGGCATATTCTATGTAATTCTCTACTTATGACACTAGGGACCTGTTTATGCATTTGTCATTTGTAATGAAATGCTGGGAATTCAAGAATAGATGAGAAATGGAAATAACAGGTTGTTTGTGCATTTATGGAAAATGATAGGAATATCAAATTTTAGGTGTTTGTGTACTATGAGAATCGATAGGAAATACAAAGGAAGAAATAATAAGAAATACAAAGGAAGAAGAATTGTTGAGTATTATGTTTTGATGATGAATGGTTAATTAAAATGTTAATAATGTTTGATGGTTATTTAGAGTCGTAATCATATTTGTTAATTATTTATTTACAATATTTTTGGATATAACTAGAATTATCTAGAAATATTATGGTATTTAATGCTAGATTATTTAACACTTGAATATTTGATTCAGGTTAAGTGTTTTAAGGTAGTGGATTAAGTATATTTAATTTTTAGAATACTTAAGTTTGATATTCGATGAGCTATAATGATTTAAATAAGTGTTAGATATGTATATAGTTTGTAAATCAACGACAGAATGTCACGTAAAATTTTTAGATTTACACGTTTTGAAAGAATCAACGTTTTTAAGTTCACACATGATGAAAAGATGAATAGTATATCGGTGTTTTGATATTAGCACGTGATTTCTTAAGTCATACGTGTGTATTTTTAATTGCACGTAGTGTGAATAATGATAAATGCTTTAATATTAAAAAATCGATAGATTGCAGGAAAGTATAACTTATTCATCGGTGTTTTAGTGAGACACATGAGTTTTTAAGTTAAACACGTGAAATTTAGTTTTAGGAAACGTGAATAGTGTTTAAGCGTTTTAAGGTTACAAGTCCGAATATCTTTAGGAACTTAATGTTAAAAATCCTAAGACTACATAAATGAAATTTACGGTTGAATGTTTCAGTGTTTTATTTTTGAATCATTATTAAGCGATTGTGAAGGGACATGGTTGAGCTTTTACAAGTAAAATGTGGATGCAATAGTGGACTTTGAAAATTTTAAAGAAGAATGATTGGATCGTTGATATTCCAGAACAGTCCAGAAAAATAAACGTAAAATTGCAGACATAGAGTGCATGTTTTGTATGAATGTGAGATGAATCAGAAGTTGTTGAATATTTCAAAGACACGTTCAAGAGTTTTGATGGATATAGTGGAAGATATGGGAGAAGTGTATTTCACTCTATAAATACACTTGAAAACTTGAAAAACCAAAAAAGGCATTCATTTACGTTAGTACATTCAAGGAGTTACAGAGAAGAGTGTGTTTAAAAGATAGAGTTCTAGCTTAGGTTTGACATTAAGTTTGAAGATCAAGATCAAGATCAAGTTCAACTTGATAGAGGCACTTAAAGTTTTAAAACTTTAGATTGAAGTTAGTTCGAGGTTGAAGATTGTGAATGAAGATTCAATATTTTTTGATCAACTAAGGGTTGTGCTAAATAGTTAGATTTTGTAAAGAAGTAAAATCATATTTTAGTAATGTGGAAAAATGGATTCATTTGTAAAGTAAAATCGTTTCCTCTTACTCTTCTTGAGTAAATCTGAAAGTTTTATTGAATCCACAAAAAATGTTGTGCTTAAACATTGTAAAGAATCTTATTAAATAAAGTTGAGATTTTTGTGTGATTGTGTTTTTGTTTATTCGCTAAAGTTTAATTATTTTAAAGACACAATTTACCTTCGGCCCCCCCCCCCCCCCCTCTTGTGATTCTAAATGCAATCGAATTGATCCTACAAGAATGTTGGTATACATTGTTTAGAAAGTAACAAGAAGGTAAACAATGTATTTCCTATCAATACATTGTTGCTTTAGGGAGGATTTGTGCCATCGGAATGACAAAAAAAGAAGTGATGGGAAATTTTTTTTCGATGGGAAATGAAAATGACAGGAAACAAATTCATATTGGTGTTTGTGCATGTTACGAGAAATGAAAGGAATTGAAAATTCAAGAGTTTGTGCAAGTATAAAAATTCATAGGAATTGAAAAATCAGTAAAATCAATAAATGTAGTAAAATCCTTGTAAAAAGTTCTAAAATGCAGAGTACGATGAAATACTGGTGTTGGTGGCGTAGATCAAGGACTACTTCCTCCTCCTAAAAAGGGTTTTTTTGGCATGGATCAATGAATTCATACTGAGGTCGTACTCATGGACTTGAGTGGCAACGTTGATGGTTACATAAGCTTAAACCCAAGACAAATTCTGACATTGGTGGCAGTTTTAGACAAATGGTTACATAATGAGAATGAACAAGGCCCACTGCAATCTCTAGACGGTTTGTGTATGCAATTTAGTGGTGCAGATGGTTAGCACATAAAAGCAGGTTTTTAGGAACCAAACACATCCACTTGATTGTATATGTGTTGATTTATTGAGTGGTAGAATGGTGAGGATGTAGCTGTTGGTGATGGTTGGAAGTGGCTATGATGGCTAGGGTTTTTCTTAGAGGGAAACCAAAATAAGTAATTACATTATTAATAACAGAAATAAAATTGAAAAAGACAAAAGCTAGGGTTAGTGGGTCTGTTGCCACCACAATTGCAAGGTGGTGATGACGGCTAGTGCTCTATTAGTGTAAGAACCATGCAAACATCAGGAAAGAGCTGAAAGAGAGCCTCCTTAATTAAACACAAAATAGATCGAGAGAGGGGCTGCGAGAGCTGTGACAAGCGAAGGGTCATGGGGAGGTTGCTTGTGTGAGCCAAAGTAGCGAGAGAGGTTACACATGCGAGATAAGGCGGCAAGAGAGGTCATTTGTACTTGAGAGAGTAGTGAAGAGAGTCACTTGTAGGAGCTACGACATTGAAGAGAGTTGCTTGCGTAAGTTATATCAAAGTGGGAGTTGGCCGGAAGAGTTATAGTGATTGAGAGGCTTGTTTGGTGAAGGTGCCTGGTGGAAGGAGCTAGAAGGACAGAACTGTGAGTGACGATGGTGGTGCGCACAATTAAGAGAGAGGTGGATAGGAAAGAGGAATTAATAAGAGGGTTTACACATGAAGGATCTAGAGAAGTTGCTTGATTGTCTACAGGTGGAAGAGAGAAGGATAAAAGGGAAGAATATTCATTGATGAACGAATGAAGAACAATGGAAGCTACCAATGGTTGGGAGTAGGTGACAGGGTTCCTCCTCTGTACATTGGGTTTCTCTCTTTTTTCAAAATCTAAGCTTTGATACTATGTTGAACAAGAGGAATAAGTAGAGGTAAGATATCACATTAACCAAACATAATGATTCTATTTATATTGGAGACCTAAGGACAATAACAACACTTACGGGATTAAATCCATACACACCTTACACCTAATACATCATTTACTTCTAACAGAAGGAATTGATGTTTTATAGTGTTCCATTTTCATTTAATTTCTATTGGTTACATTATCATATTGATTTGTTATTTGATTTGATACTGTACCTATTTAAATTTTTTTTTTTTACAGTTTATTGCATTGCTTCTATTGATCTATAAACCTGCTTTTTTGTCTCTTGTTTTGTAACAGTGGCTCTTGATTTTTTTTTTCAGATTTTTGTCTCTTGATTACATTATCATCTTGATTTTTGTCTCTTGGGTGGGTGTTGCAGTTATTGGTAATAAGTTGTTGATAGTATTTTTTTACCACTTCAGATGCTTTCTTTGCAATTAAGCATTACTTTATTTATCCTTAAAGGATTCCTTGACATGATTGTAGTGTGGAAGATATTCTGCAGGTTCTCATAATTTTTTGTGTGGAATCTCTGGAAATAGACTTTGCACTTCTCTTTCCAGAGAGACATTTGCTGCTTCGTGTATTGCCTGTTCTTGTTGTGTTAGCAACTTCATCAGAGAAAGATAGCGAGTCATTATATAAAAGGGTGAAAATTAATCGCCTAATCAGTATTTTTAAGGTGTGGTGCTTTTCCATAATTTGTTTCTTTATTTATTTCAGTTTTATCAACATTGTGACATGTCATTTGATGCTATGTTTTGGATTTTCTGACTCAAGGTTTATAATGTAACTTGTGGAATAAATGTTGAAATGGTTCTCTTTGCAGAATGATCCAGTTATTCCTGCATTTCCAGATCTTCATCTTTCTCCTG
Organism: Amphibolis antarctica; assembly: GCA_024699675.1. Classification (NCBI taxonomy): domain Eukaryota; kingdom Viridiplantae; phylum Streptophyta; class Magnoliopsida; order Alismatales; family Cymodoceaceae; genus Amphibolis; species Amphibolis antarctica. The sequence goes on from JAMKPZ010001953.1 coordinate 41,749, forward strand.
CTGCCATGATGAAAGAACTTTCAATGTACTTTCGAAATTTTTCTTGTCAGACTCGGCTTTTAGGTCTTCCTGCACCACATGAGATCCCTCTCCGTGAACTTCAAGAATATCCTTGTCTTTGAAAATCATTTTCTTTATTTTATTTTTTGTCATAGGTAAAAAAATTTTCCTTTGAAATATATGGCGTCATCTCTCTAACTTCTGGTATCAAGTGGCATAAGTTTATTGAAGGTTTACTAATTATTTACATATCGTAAGTCATTATGTGAATATAGGTAAATGGAGTCAGATTTGGTGTATATCCCTAATTTGATGTGCTGATGTCTTTGGGAAGAATTTTAGGATTTCTTGACAGGCTTTTACTAATTTTGTGCTGCTTATTTGTTTTTGAGGTTTTTTTAAATTAGTGAATATTCATCAATGGAAGTGCCCTTTTTGGATCAGTTTTAGGAATTGGTTTGTTTTCTGATTGATCAGATCAATTAGTCAATTAATGCAAGTCCTTCAAATACTTAATTGATTAATCACTATTCTGCCAATTGATCACCAATTAGTTACAAGTGATTGTTCCAACTACTTGCCGAATATTGTGGGATTTTTATTTTTTTTAATCAAATAAGGCAAAAATCACATCTAATTTTTTTCTATGATAAAATCTTACAGATTGTAAAACAATAATTGCAAAATTTATATAATTTAGAATTTTTTATATTTTTTACACTTAATATAAGTAGAAAGGCCTGATATTCTACCAAAATTTAGCTGAGTGGTTAGAGGGTTCTCAACTATGTTATAGGCAAGATTCGCATTGGTATTGTTTTTGATGAGAGACTATTTGTTTTAACACTCTTTGCATGTGTGGCTTTGGGCCTATCACTGTCATCGGTACTTTTTCTGGTTGGGGTTCAAGCTTACACGTGGCTTATTGATAAAGTGCACAATCTAGCTTTGACCGAAGTCAAAATGCTTGAGATTCTATTAAAACTTAGTTGAGTGGTTAGAGGGTTCTCAACTATATTTTTGGCAAAATTAACATTGGTGCTATTTCTAATGTGAGGTTATTCGTCCTAACACTCTCCCGCACATGTGGCTCTGGGCTTATCATTGTCATTGATGTTTTTTTTGGTTGGGGCTCAGGCCTACACCTGGATTATAGATAGAGTGCACAATCTTGCTTTGATATCAAGTAGAAAGGCTCAATATTCTACTAAAATTTAGCTGAGTAGTTAGAATGTTCTTAACTATGTTATAAACAAGATTGATATTGATACTATTTCTAATGTGGTACTATTCGTTCCAACAATATGTATTCAAAAGGTTCTCGCTTATTATCAAAACAATTTATAAGTTGAGGAGAGTTGTTTGGTTCAGTGGAAGAAGGTGGAACGAAACCCTAGAAATCTAGGTTTTCTGTAAAAACTATATTTCAATCTAATTTCATTACATATATATAGGCTAAATGGGTTTAGATATGGATCATTAAATGGATCCTGAAGTATCCAATAACCCAATAACCTAACAATCTAACACTCCCCCTTAAGGTGGGGCATATACATATCACACATACCTAGCTTACAACACAATCTTTTAAAAGGAGTAGCATTCAACCCTTTGGTGAGAATATCTGCCACTTGATCTTCAGACTTGACAAAGGGTGTAGATATGACTTTCTTCTGAACATTATCCCGAATGAAGTGACAGTCTACCTCCACATGTTTGGTTCTCTCATGAAACATGAGGTTGGATGCAATATGTTTGGCAGCCTGATTATCACAGTACATTGGCATTAGACTGGTATGATCAACTCCAAGTTCAAACAGTAACGTCTTGAGCCACACAAGCTCAGCTGATGTATTTGACATACTCCTATATTTTGCTTCGGCACTGGATTTTGCAATCACATTCTGTTTCTTGCTCCTCCAAGTAACAAGATTACCCCCAACGAAGGTCAACTAACCAGAAGTGGACTTCCTACTGTTTCTGTCTCCTGCATAGCTAGCATCAGAATAGCTTTCAATACCAACATGACTATGCTTCTTATACAGAAGGCCTTTTCCTGGAGTACGTTTAATATATGCTAGCAAGCGAAGGACTTCTCGCCAATGAACCTCCCTGGGAGAGTGCATGAACTGACTCAATAAGTTAACTATGTAAGATATATCAGGTATGGTGACAGTCAGGTAGATAAGTTTCCCAACAAGTCTCCTATATCTACTTGGATCATCAAACAAGGGGGATTCAGTGTCCCATAAAGAGTGAGTCTGTTCAATGGGAGTCTCCTTTGGTTTATAACCTTCATGCCCAGTCTCTTTGAGTAGATCCAAGGCATATTTCCTTTGGGACAGCGACATGGTCTCATCTGAATGCACCAATTCAATGCCTAGGAAGTAACGAGGTGTGCCCATATCTTTGGTGGCAAAGTGTCTGTATAGAAAAAACTTAGTGTCTTCAATGCCCTAGGTATCACTACAAGTCAATAACATATCATCCACATATATGGCAAGGATGATAACCCCAAGAGTAGTGTGTTTGACAAAGATAGAGTGATCCACTCTACAACTGTGAAAATCATCACTCCACATAACTCTGCAGAAGGTTTCAAATCAGGCCTTGGGACTTTGCTTGAGACCATAAATGACCTTGTGAAGATCACAGACACGTGTCTCCCCTTGAGCAACATATCCAGGAGGTTGCTCCATATAAACCTGCTCATCAAGATCACCGTACAAAAATGCATTCTTGACATTCAGCTGAACAAATGGCTAGGAAGAATTGATGGCCAAAGAGAGAATAACACGAATGAAGTCCAAGCGTGCCACTGGCGAGAAAGTCTCGGAATAGTCAACGCTGTACTCCTGAGTGAAGCCATGAGCAACTAAACGCGCCTTGTAGCGCTCAATAGAGCCATCAGGCCGGTGCTTGATGGTAAACACCCACCTGCAGGAGACCACATTCGCCCCAGGGGGACATGAAACAAGCTCCCATGTGCCACGAGAGAGAAAGGCACCCATCTCCTCATCCATGGCAGCCTTCCAATGAGGAACTTGAAAAGCTTCTTGATAATCCCTGGGTATAGACTCATCAAAGATGGCTAGAGCAAAAGCACGAGAGTCAGAAGGAAGGCTAGCATAGGATACAACATGAGATAAAGGATGTTGAGTGTATGAGCGAGTTCCTTTACGTAAGGCAATAGGAAGGTCATTATCAGCAAGAAAAGAAAGTGGTACTGTAGGAGGAAAACCTGCAACCGGATCAGAGGCGGAGGACGAGTTCTCAATTGGAGGAGCATGTGTTCGTCGGCGGTAAACCTGCAAGGTATTAGACTGAAAGGAGTTCTCAACGAGATGTGTGAAGGTAGTAGGCAATGGAATGTTAAGGGGTGAGAGTTTAGGTGTATCAGATGGCAAGCTGGTGGAGAGTGGTGACTCATTAGAGAAGTAAGACTGAGACTCAAAAAAGGTAACATCTATGGAGGCATAATAGCGTTGGGTTGGAGGATGATATAGCCGATACCCCTTTTGACGATGAGAATAACCAACAAAGGCACACTTGATGGCACGAGGGGATAGCTTGTCAAGACCAGGCGTGTGGTCGTGGACAAACGCTACACATCCAAAAACTCTAGGAGGTATGCGAAAAAGATTGCGATTAGGAAACAGATGAGAAAGAGGAACAGCCCCTCCTAAAGGAGTTGAAGGCATACGATTGATCAAGAAAACGGAAGTAAGAACAGCATCAGACCAAAGATAATGGAGAACATTCATGTGAGCTATAAGAGTGCGAGCAACATTCAAGATATGACGATGTTTGCGTTTAGCAACTCCATTTTGTTGAGAAGTATGAGAGCAGGTAGTCTGGTGAATAATTCCAGAGGAGGTACAAATAGCCTGAAAATCCTGACTAAGGAACTCAAAAGCATTATCTGTGCGCAAGACTTTGGGTAAAATGGCAAATTGATTTTTTATTTCAGCCAAATTTTTTTTGAATACATCAAGAACATCTTTACGGGACTTTAATAGATAAGTCCACGAGATACGAGAGTAATCATCCACAAACACAACATAGTACCTGTGCCCTCCAACAGACGCGACACGACTAGGGTCCTAGATATCACAGTGAACAATATCAAAAATGCTAGTAGGAGATGCAAGACGAAGACGCTTAAAGGTTGCACGATAGTGCTTCCCAAGCTGACAAGACTCACATTGAAAAGAAGAAACAGAAATCCATGGAAGGGCTTGACACAGCTTTTGATGTGAAGGGTGTCCAAGCCGACAATGCCATAGAAAGGAGGGATCAGAACTATCTATCCCAGCAGCCAATTCTCTCGGAACACGATCTTGAACTAACACATAAGCTCCAGAAGTTGAGGACTTATGCCTCAAACCAATCCTCTTCTCCGTCTGAAGGTCTTGAAAAACAACATGAAAAGGGAAAAAGGTCACAAAGCATTGTAGCTGGAAGGTGATGGCACTAATGGATAATAGGTTAAAGGAAAAATTGGGCACATATAGGACGTCGTTTAGCCGTATCTGCGAGGAGACTTGAATCTCCCCCTGTCCAGATACAGAGCACGAGCGACTATCGGCAATAGTAATAGATGTGTGATTAGGAAGAGCACAAAGTTTCTCAAACAGGGTAGAGGTACCTGAAACATAGATAGTGGCATCAGAGTCTATGACCCAAGAATCACCTGCAGAAGCAATTAAGGCCTCAGAAGATTGTATACCTGAATGACGAAGTGGGGCTTGTGCTATCATGGCAATAGGAGTTTGTCCCTGTCCCTGAAGGAGACGAGCATAATCTTCTTGAGATAAAGTGACAGTTGTAGATCCTGAAGAAACTAGAGGAGCAGTTTGTGGCTCGAAAGTGGTGGCACGAGCAAATTGAGGTTTTAAGTGTGGAAACTTTTCCCAGCACTTCTCACTCTTGTGACCTAATTTGCTATACCATTGGCATTTGTGTGGCTCGAAAGTGGCGGCGCGAGCAAATTGAAGTTTTAAGTGTGGAAACTTTTCCTAGTACTTCTCACTCTTGTGACCTAATTTGTTATACCATTGGCATTTGGGTCATGATTTATCCCCACGTCCACTACGACCATGGGAGGCAACCAAGGCGGATGGGTCAGCAACATGAGGTTCAGATAAGTCAGTAGCAACACGTAGAGCCTTGCCAAAGGCCTCATCTAGGCTCGGTATGTGCTCAGCACTAAGAATGGATCCGCGAATCTGAGACGCAACATCTGGGTTAAGAGCAGCAAGGAACACAACAACTGCAAGCTCCTCCCGGTAGCGCTGAAACACATGGATATTGGAGGTGGGAGGTTGATAAACATTGAGCTCGTTCATCAATCCTCGAAGAGTACTGAACAATTGTTGAACGGAACTGTCACCCTATCTAATCTGAAGTAAACTCTCATAGACCGAAAAAGTCTTCGATATATTCTTATCATTACTATATATGTGGCGAACAGCATCCCATAGAACCTTGACAGGTCTAAGCATGGATACTCCATTGGTAACAGAGTTATCCATACTTGAGACCATCCAAGTGATGATAGTGGCATCATTAGCCAGCCAGTCTTTGTATTGCGGATCTTTCACATCAGGAGAAGGCTGATACAGATGATGCTCTTGACGGAAAGCTATCACAACATTTTCAAAGTTTTACGCCCAAAGTATGTAATTTGACCCATTTAATTTTTGTGAAATGCTAGGGAAACTCCTAACAAGGAGGTCACCACTCCTTGAGGTTGAGGAACTGGCCATTGGTAGGTCTGCAGTGGACCAAGCAGACTTGGGACAGCAAGATAAAAAAAAATTGAATAGACCTTTAAGGCATCTGCCTTAAGGAAGACCCACACCTATTTGACAGTGTAGCATCCATCCAGAAGGCAGACCAGCTTTGCACAGTACGCTGCAGAATCCAGCCGGCGCGCACTCTATTCCCCGGTGGATACAAGCGACGGAGATCAAGGGGCCTGACGACAGTGTTGAGGGTGAGCGACTGGGACGTGCTCGTGCGTGGGTCACGCACTGGGACGCGTGCATAGGAACGTGCGCGTGCACGTGTCGCGCTTAGGGACGCGTGTACAGGAACGTGTGCACAGGGACGCGTGTGCTCAGGGACGCGCACGCTCAGGGACACGCGCGCACAGGGACATGCGCGTGGAACGCGCATGTGCGCAGGTCGTGCGCGCCTGGAGGTGACGATTGGTGGCAGGGACGTGCGCGTTCCACGTGCGCGTGCACGAGTCATGCGCGGGTCGTGTGCTTGTAGGTGACAATCAGGTGACGGTCGGCAGACGATCGGCTCCTCTGATATCAAGTGGAAGAAGGTGGAACGAAACCCTAGAAATCTAGGTTTTCTGTAAAAACTATATTTCAATCTAATTTCATTACATATATATAGGTTAAATGGGTTTAGATATGGATCCTTAAATGGATCCTGAAGTATCCAATAACTTAATAACCTAACAATCTAACAGGTTCCTCTGGCAATTTGGTGGTACTGGTGAAGGAATGGAATAATAAACTCTGGTGCTAACTTTTCAAACTAGGATCAATAGAAAGTCAATGGTGCTTCTGAGGTATTGGAATGACTTAACAAAATGTGAATAGTTTAGAGCAGATGATGCTCATTTCTGACTTGTTTGGGAGTGGTCCAGGCACCTGATCATCTACTCATGGCCATTGTCCTTAACTTTTTATTAGTGACGTTGGTGTTTGTAATATCCTTGTTATGTTTCCTGTTGTCTGATCCTATCTCAGGATCCTTGCTTTCTGTTTGGCTATTGTTTTGATATTCTTTTTGTTTCCCTTTGATGCTTAGTGACATTTGGTGTCTGACATATCTCTTTTATGTTTCCTATTGTCTGATCCTGTTTCTGTTTTCCTTTTTGTTCTGTTTGGGTTTTGTTTTGATAGCCTTCTTGTTTTCTTTGTTTTCTCTTAATGTTATGTCTTTGTCTAATAGTTTTAAAAAGCTCCAAGTTAACATGATTATGTTATGATTAGAGGAGAGAAGCAGATTTAGCTGAATAACAATAGAGGAGTGTCATTGGAGAAGGAACCCTTTGTGAGATCAAGATCATCGTCGTTGACATTTGAGCTATGGTCATCAGGCAAAGTATTGTAGGGATTTTGTGGGAAACATATTTTTGACAGTGAGCCACTGGGGAAACAAATGTTAATAGAAGAGACTTATTGTTCTAATCTATGGCAAGTGACACTTATTAGAACTTTGATGATGAGCTGGGATCCTTTCCTACAGTTGAAACTGTGTTTAAGGTGAATGAAAAACTATGTTTATTCTACTAACTACAATGGTATAGATACAGATTACATAAATGGATCCTGTGGTTTAACTTGACTTGCTCTCTCTTTTCTACTGGGATCCTTAATATGCTTAACTTATCAGAGGCACTATCTTATTGTAAACCACATTGGAGTTATTCGTGGAGAGCATGATGACTTTGCTGTTCGTTTTGCTTCTGCAATGAACCAGGTATTTTTGGACCTATATAAGATAATCACTTTCTCCTTAAGATTATTGTAAACCATATTTTTGAATCTATTTTGGATGTTGGTTCTTTCCTCCTTGCCACTATCGTGGTTTATGATCCAAGATTTTTATTCATAGCTTAAAGGTGGTAATGTCATCATAAATACAAGTGTATTTTTTATTTACAATTGGATAATCCATTTTTGGAGTTTTCACTTGACATGATGAAATCATTTTTTTATAGAAGTTCTCCAATCTATTTATAGGATAGGGGTCCAAAAGCAGAATCACAAGGGGGGATTGGGCTTAAGGCCCATCAAATAAAAAGGACTAGATATATAATACCCAGGAATAGAGCAACCAAAACTGCTCATAGTTAAGAAAGATCACATAACTAAGAAAGCTGGATACTTCATCCAAAAAAATGATCCCATCAAATATTCTCAACTGAAATAATCCATAAAAAATCTCACAATAAAACCAAACAATTCATGCAACATTCACCCAAGTTCCGAGTAAATATCTTCAAGGTAGAACTACATAAACATCACAAAATTCCAAATATTACACAGGAGCAAACACCCAACATTGTAGCAACCTGCAAACAATTACAACGTCCTCCCTTGCACACACTCAGTTTGAGTTTGATTCTCGAGAGCTAAAAGAGAAATCACAAGATAGGTGAGTTACACCTTGTAAGTCAACTACCAATCCAATGATAAGAAGGAAAATAAATGCATGACATGAGAAGGTTAACAAGTTGAACATATGCATGCAATCAAAATAAATGGTATATAAGTAAATATACATGCATGCCAATATACAAGCCACATCTTCAAATAATAAATAATAGCATAGTTTTTAATAATCACAATATCTAGCTACGGTCGCATTTAACCTTCATGATAAGTTCCAAAAGTCACATATCTTTTGGTGACAATGCCTAAAGTTGAGTAGTGTCATAATCATGCTTGATACTACAATTTAACCTCCTGTAATCAAATCTAGAATGTAGATACACTATAATCAACAAATCATATGCCACATCACACTACTCTAAGATGCAAGCCGAAATTTATGCATCATAAGTATTATACAAAGGCTATGCAACAAATAGGAACATGCATTTCCTTTTGTATAATGTTCACATGCACAAATAAAAATATAAGCCTTCTTACACAACCAACCATGATGCATAACCATGACCTTTCAAATGCACACATTCACAATATGCAAAATGCAACACACAATTTGTGTGTGTGTGATGTCATGGTGAAAAATGTTAAAATGTATATGTTTTAATAATCATACCAAATGTTATTGCAACACACAAATGTCTGTTGTTTGATATTGCTAGAGTTTATCTGTGTGATGTGGGGTAACTTAGGTTGACAGTAAGGGTATTTATGCAAATTTCGTGTAATAAGAATGATATTGAAGAAATATTAAATATAAGGAGTGTATTAATAAAATGTGATAATTTAGTGTGGGTATTTGAACAAAAACCTTTATTTATATGAAACTTCTGGTAGTGAAAATAAGTATTTAATTGTAGCTAGGCTAAGGTGATCTTGAGAAATTCACAATTTTTAAAAATTCCATTCTGTATTATTTATCTCGGTATAGCCAAGTTTACTGAAACACATTGCTGGTGAAATACTCTTGTACAGATTTTGTTATTGAAGTCAACAGATGGCTCAGATATTGAGTGGTCTAAGGAAGTTAAAGGAACCATGTATGATATGGTTGTGGAAGGTTTTCAACTTCTTAGCAGATGGACCAGCTGTGTGTGGGAACAATCTGCCTGGAAATTTTCACGCCCTTGCAAGGATGTTCCTTCAGTGGATCTTCATGGAAATTCCACTACTTTTTTTGATTATGAGAAGGTTTTTAACCATATGTTTTTTTATTTTTCCAGCATAAATTGCAAGTACATTAATTTTCCTTCCTGCTAATATTTTTACTCAAGCAACTTCATATTGCTATCGTTCATGCTATGAATTTTTAATGAATGTAGCAAGCCATGGTTATTTTTTAATTTACTTTCAAGAACAACAAGTATATTGTAAGAACATGTAAAATTTGGTATTTATCTATTATAATCTAAATTGGTTTTTACATATGAAGATTAATTTATTTGATCATGAAAAATTTTTAGTTTTATAAATTTATAATTCTCATAAGAGAAATTTCAAGATCCTTTGTTGATTATGAGATGATGTTTATAGTTTCCAAAATTTTGTTTTTTGTATTGTTAAAATACGTATCTCACTTAATCTTGACCAAACATAGTTGTGATGAGTCATACAGTCAGTCCATCATCATTAAAATATTTCATAATGTTGATTTTACAGCCCAAATGTATTCTAGAAGCTCTATGTAGATATTTCTAAGCAGTATATGGCGGATATTTTAATAACTGAAGCTTTATTCACCAATGACATTGCTATTCCCATGCCTTCTTGTTTCTTACTACTTATTTACTGTTTTTATGTGCTGGAAACATGTTGATTATACTTTGTTTGGACCGGAATTCTCTTCCAGAAGA
>JAMKPZ010001954.1:0-59817 GCA_024699675.1 Amphibolis antarctica
AACGCTAGTCATAATATGGGTTTGAACGAAGCCGATTCATTTATTAGTAAAGCCGAAGTCAATGGGGGTGTTATCGTAAAAAAGTTAAGACCAAGAGCTCGAGGACGTGGTTATGCAATAAAAAGACCCACCTGTCATATAACAATCTTAAACTGCTCATTAATTTAATTATAGCGGAAACAAACACAACTACGATATAATAAAAGAAGATCGCAGATACATACGAACAATCATCTGCCAAAAGAAATTTTTTTAAAAGAAAAACATACGAGCGATCATCCGCCAAAAAAAATACATACGAAGACCGCGCATGTTCTGGCGGCGTCATCTGGAAATTCCATGGATCTCAGGGAGCTTTTTTCATTTATAATTTTTTAAAGTAGAAAAATAAATTTGAAATAGAAAGAAACGAAGAGTAATTTTGATAAAGAAATAATAAATTTAAAAATATACAAAATTGAAATTAAAAAAATAAAAATGTATATTATTATTTATTAAAGAATTTTACTATTTTACAATAACACATCATTATCTCTTTTTTTAACAAATATATGTTTCATCTCATCTAATCTCACATCTAAAATAAATATACAGAGTCATCAAAGTTAAAAATGATCCGTGAAACGAGGAAACGAGGGTGGATAGTTGAATAAAACAAGTCGGTCGGTTCCCATTAATTTGGATTTACTTTCTGCGGTCCACGCCGCTTATTCACTCGTCACGCACACCTCCTTGTATCTTCTACTTTTTCATTTTAGAAAGGCAACCTCTGATTAATTAGTCAGTAAACAAAGACTCGTACCACTGGTTGCAGCTAAGGAGAAAGTCAATGTCTGGTTTACATTTTCATTGATTTAAAAATCGGACGAACAAAAGCCGCATAATGTGCCAAGCAATGGGGCCTCACCTTTTTTATTTCAGATAAAAATTTGATTCTGTTTAAAATCAGTTAATCGAATCGAATGAAGGTATCTTTAATGATCTCGATTCTCGGTTTTTAATGCGATTAACTACATTAAAAATCGAATTAATCTATTTACGAACATCTTATATAATAGCATACAAATTAACTTTAAATCACGATCCTTAAATGCACTTTAATATTCATTGATCGTTGTTTTGCGATTCATAAAAAACTACGAGAGTGTTGTAATGATAACTGTAAACTTATAATTTAGCTAGTTATTTATTATTATCTCCTTATTTGAATCCTATCTTTATTTTTGAATCAGGACAAAAAACTAATCCAAATCCAATTGATTTTCAATGGTGCGGTTTGATTTGAATTTCGATGCAAAAATTGTTTAGTTTGATCTTGCAAATGAATGCAGTTTAATTCATTTTCAAAATTTCTCAAATCAATAAATATAATTTTATTCATGGTTTTATTGAAATCAAATTTGTGCAGGTAAAAAAAAAAAAAAGGAAAAGGTTTGATTGAATAATGAATGTACGTGACTTAAATTAGAAAGCGAAAGTAAATAAATTTAACTTTTTTGTTAATTTTCTATCACCTTTTTTTCAATCCTTTGGTTAGAATTACTTATGTGATTCGATAGTTGAAGTCACGTGACTTATTAACTAATCCGATATATCATTCCTTTCGTATCAGACTCACTTCTTTATCATTTAAGCTCTTTTTGTTAAAAAGTTACATTAATTCTTATATCTCTTCTCTCTCTCATCGTCTTTTTTTCTTTTCGATTACTTTTCTAACCGTAATTTTTTATAAGATTTCACTTTTGTGTTGGTCTGATTATAATAGTAATATTTATGTATTTAAAATTAATAAAAAATAATAATTAAAATTTTAAATTATTTTAAATACACAAACATTATCTTAATATCAACAGTAACGTTTCCGTTGACTTTCTCCCCCTTTTCTATTAGACAAAAACTTCTTGTCGTGCATCGTGTCGCTTACGCTGTTCTTGTTACTTGTCTTCGTTTAAAATAAATTTTCATCTAAAAAAATATTGTCTTATCTTTTTCGTTCATCTTCTTTTACTGTCATTTTGCCTTCTTTATTTTACTCAAAATTATTTAGTCATTATCATCCCTATTTATTTACATTTTCTTATACTTTAAATTTCTCATTGCTGTCGCGTGAAAATCATAAAATACATTCTATACCAAAGGATGCGAAATTTTATATTTTATTTTTAAAATTATATGTCTTACAATTGTCGGATTCACGCGAACACAATATCGTATACTTCATTTTTTATTTTATTTATGTCGTTCACGCTCTGTTTTTTAATACATTTTTATTATTTTCCTTATTTTTAATATATTTATTTTATTTATACAATAGATGCTGCCTTGTCTTTTGCAACGGTGGAAAATCATGGCTTCGTCTGGTTACCGCACTTCCTACTAATTATTGCTTATTTTGGGTGGAGAACCACGTCATCACTGACGACGATGACATTCATTTCATCGTGAATCTAAGACTTTTAAAGTAATTTTTTTATTAAAATATTTTTAAAAACATATATTTCGTATAATAAAATTTTTATCAAATGAAACCTGAAAGATCCATTCATTGAAAAGTTCTTTTTTTAAAAAAAAATATTTTTTTTGAAATTTTTTTAAAAAGTAAAGTTTAGGTCCAATCACACGAAAAATAATCTGTCGAGTTTCAAACTGGACTCCATGACAACAGCATCGACCACTACCAACATCATCTAAAAAGCCCACAATAGTAGAATCCAAGTTATTTTCCAGCTGCTATATCAGTTAGAAATTAATGATATCAGTTTTGACATCAGTTTCTCACTTTTGAAATTAAGTTGTTTAGGGAAAAACAAATAAGACGAAAAATATAAAAGAATGTCTATCGTCTACAAGAAGGGGACAAAAATTGCGATTTTTATATAATAAAATATACCAAAGAAAAACATGAAAAAAAACTACGCCTAACCGCTCGAAAAATAGAGCATTTGGGATTTATTTATTCTAACACTTTTCTTTGTACGTAAAAAATACTAAAATGATATCTTAATGGTTAGAGATCTTTTATTGAAATTTATAATTTTAGGTTTAAAACTTTAATTACTGTAGAACTATCTTAAAATAATAATTGTAAAAAAAACTTATTCTTTATTTGTAACATTCTTTAAATTTTAAAAGTACTTTTTGTTGGATACGTGTTAATTCAAAATTATTTTTTTTCGAATAAAAACTCTTTTTAAATATTAAATTTTTTATTTTTTTAATGTAAGATTATTTATGGGCTGCTAAAGCAAAGTTAGACTTAGTTTATTACCGAATTTTTCACTATACAATTTTGCATAACACAATAATCATTATACACTGTTATCAAATAATTTTAATATTTTATAATAAAAAATATTACTCTTGATATACCTTTTCAAAAAATATACATTTTATTTCACCTCTAAAACAAAAATACCCTCAAAATGCAGCATGCTCACCACACGAATCGAACGTAGCCCTATTCACTGCTCGACGGCAAGAGGAATCCGGTCTACCAGCATCGAAACTCACAATCACATATCCCACATGGTTTACAAGAATAATTTTCTGTGTATTATATATTCTCTTTGGGACGTAGATTTCACCAAAACTTGCAGTCTCGCCCTGTGGTGAACAAGCTCAAACAAAACAAGTAGTAATGACTACATTTAAGATTGGGTGGAGTTGTTTTGACGCAAAACTATATATACATATAGGCATGGATTTAGGAAGAATGATTTGCAGCACTGATGTGGCCGGGGCGACATTTATATACATCTGAGTTTTTCATTTTACCTTCTTGTCAAAAATCTAGATGAATATTGGAAGAGCGATGACAACGATTTCGGTTGTTATACAACTGAAAGCCTAGGCATTTGTTTACAATGGAAATGCGCTCACATTGTTCCGGTAAAAAGAACAGCAACTGACTGTAGATAATTTTTAAAATACGTAGTACAAGTGGTACGCATGGAAGTTTTGTTAGGATTATAATTTCGCAAAGCACAACTGCTCACACCGCCCTTTCGTCGTATATATATTGTTGATGAATAGTAATTGCCGCAATAACTCCATCCCCACGACTGTTGACTACAGTTGGTGTTGATTTATCGAAACTTTACAAACAACGTACTCAATAGTACTGAAGTTGCAAATAAATACGACTGTAAGTAATTTATTGACTTTTAGATTAATAATAAGGTATTTTAATTTTAAATATTTTAAAGAATTAAAAATTAAATTTTATTATCAAATAAAATTGTTATATAGTAAATTATAAAATAAAAATTTGTGACATGATGATACATAAAATTTGTGTATAATTAAAATTAAAAGTTAAGAGATTATTATTAGGTTGCAAATGCCAACTCTTCGAGTGTCTTATTGAAATTAATTGTACATTTAATGGATACCATCATTGACGATATTCAACGCTCCACCGCAAAATAGATAGATTAAAAAGAGAGCAACAGTATCTAAATCATGGGCATTTTGAATTAGGACGTGGTATAGATTTGGTGCATACAATTCCGTAAACCACGTGCCAGCCCGGTTCTCGTATGGCTTGCAGTACATAGTGTTCCATTTACGTAAATGCGAAAGCATATTCGTTCGTGTATCTGCAAGAAAAATAAAGAAATTAATTAGTAGGTATATTTTATATTAAAATCTTAAGCTTGATTTTTTACAAATTGTTATCATATTTATTATTCAAAATTTCAAGGTTTGATTTTTTCCCAAGTCGAGTCGGACAACGAGGAGATGACTCAGGCCGTGGTAAAACCGAGTTCACGTTATCGACGCACCATTATATTCTGTCGTACGTGGGACATCTCTTGCTTGCCGTCCAAGGCACGTCGAATTCATTGGGGCCTGGCCTTTTATCGATAATTCTTAAATGAATAGGGAAATTATCGGTAGATATTTCGAAATATCGATCGAAATAGACAGCATTATCCGCTACCACGTGCTGCTGTCTGCCTGTAGGCATGTGTTGGTCTGGGATGTAATATTTTATTCATTGACGTATTCTTTAGACATATTTACCCCTTATGTACCTGCTGCTCATATTCATACATACAAGGTTACACCATTTCGAAGGCGCTGTTAAACTCTACCATCGTTCCATCGCTTCTTAATTACATGGTATGATCAAGATCTAGCTTCCTTTATGGCCAACCTCTTGCTCGCTTCCCTTTCTTCTTCCCCACAAAACTCCTTTGCTCCTCCATCTTCCCGTCAACTTTAACGCAGATGGATGAGACTTCGATCTTACCTTTAATTTGTTGGAAGAATCATCTGTTTTTTATTAATTGTACGTTCTTCGCCTGCATCGCGCGTCCAGCTTTTCTTCTTCACTCTTAATTAACCCCGGCCCCTCTGCCACTCTTGCCGATGGCTCGAACAACCCTGCTTAATTACGAACATATTGGTGTGATGCAATTGCTTGAACATCGGCTCTCTCCTACGGCTACCATCCGCACTCAGGCTCTTAAAGATCGCCTTCTTCCAATATATACCACCGTGACGGATTATCTTCTGCAAGCCAAGTCGATCCCATGCCAACACTCTTGTCGCTGCTGGTGTAACCCTTCCTGCATGATATTGAACTTAATGATTGTATCTTGCTTGGTCTTGGCCCAGAATATCAGCACTTCGCCTCAGTACTTCATTTTCACAGTCCTCTAATTACATTTGATACTTTTCAAATTGCATATATGATCTTCTCGATCCTTCGAGAAGAGGGCTTCCTTAAAAGATCTGCTAGTTCCGTTCCTCCAACAAATGTCACCTTCCAAGCCGAACCAGCAACAGATCTCCCGCGCGTCTAGCACACGACATAATCCCTCATTCAACGTTCTCCGATTTCTCGCCTCCATTGTTGCTTTTCCTATTCATTCGCTAAATGCGTTGAAGACTACCAGCTGTCGTATATGTGCCATGTCCAAGCTAAGACAACGTCTTTGCCTTTGGTGCATGTTCATGGACGCTCTTCTGAACCTTTATCCTCAGTATATGTCAATGTTTGGGGACCCACGTACCTTTGTTGATGATCGACGAGATTATCGTTTTTGTCTCGCTGTTATAGATAATTTTTCTAGATTTATATGGATTTTTTTTCGTAAAAATATATTTTTAAAAATTCTTGAATAACGAAAGAAAGATTTTTTATAATATAAGAATAAGAGTTATCCCATTACAGTCGATGTAAAACTATTCACCATCGTTCACTTTTTAAAATGTCCTCGAACTGCCGATCTTACTTTCTAATTCTCAATAACATATCTTAAATTTTCCTTCTTTCGTTTTCTAAGCAGTTTCGACTAAGAATGGTGTGAATGGGGTCAAAGAAGCTGAGGAGCTAGGAAGGAACATGCATATCTCCTGTCTTGCAGTTACCGAACCAGATGCGGATGATGAGCTGACAGGTGAGAGGGAGGCATACTTTGGAGTGTCATGAGTAGCAGCAATTTTAGACCCAGTGCTGGCGCACAACATCTGAATCTTCGGTTCCAGCATCTGCTGATTGTGCAATAAGCCCAGATGTATAAAGATCTCATGAGTTGGAAATCTACTCCTCCTAGTGCACATTAAAAGAATCTCTCCAAAACAAGATTGGATCAAGAATTTTGTGAAATAAATTAGCAGCTGCAGACCAAACGGTAGTTGAAAGTAGCATAGGATTCTTTTAAGATTTTCTATATAATATATTTTTCCTGTAGCTGACTTCAGTAAAACATTAATGTTGCGAGCTGTATTTAACCTTGAGTTTCTGCTAGAAGATTCTAGAATTGCCAAAAGCTAAAACGGTGGGTGGTCAAAAATTAGTTACACATTGAATTTTACTTTAAGGAGGTTTTGTAATTTTAGAATTAATAAAAATTAATGAAAAATGATAAAAAATTTAATTATTATTTTCTATCATTTTACAAATTTTTTTATTAATTCTTAAAGTACAAACTCTCCCTAAGAGTCATACACCCAATTCTGATAATATGTAAATTTTACTTTACTAAAATTAACTTAACTTTAATATCATGTAAATTTTACTTTACTAAAATTAACTTAACTTTAATATTATGTAAATTTTACTTTGTTATAATCATTAACTATTAGAAGAAGGTCCTTCCTAATATAACGTTCAAGATTTACCACGTTGAACTCGATTTGAGACTAATAATTAATCCAATAAAAAAATCAATGTTTGAGCTTCTTAAAATCCGAGGTTCTGTGATTTTTCCATTTGGAATGGACTTGGATTCTGTGGCTTTGTTGATTATGCAGTCCAGATTAACATGGTGCCCAGGCCTTATATTTTGTCATTTATCTCTTCCCGACATATTTTCTGTCTTGCTGAAAATTCAAAGAATATGACATGCTGCGATCTGCTGTCTAAATGTCTATTTGACTTTGCCTGTCTATATGCTTAACCTGGACTTCGATTATGGTGCACTTAGCCAGCTGCAACATTTTTCAATTAATTAACAATGCTGGCGATCCATTTATTGAAAGCAACTATAGGGTGCATTCGAGACAGTTTGAAGTTGGCGTGCTTGATTGGTTTGCACGTCTTTGGGAATTAGAGAAGAACCAGTATTGGGTATACATTACAAATTGTGGGACAGAAGGAAACCTCCATGGCATCCTTGTTGGGTTGGCTTACCTCACCCATCCACCTCATCAGCTCTTCTGATTGTTTTGCTGTTGAAATTAGTACCTATTTTCATCTTCAGTCATTTAACATTGGGTTTGCTTAACACGGATTTCTAGGAAAATTTTAATTTTCCCGTGAACCATGAATATCCAATCTTAACTTACAATTATGTTACATAAGCTGATATAACAACATCGATATGTCTTACGGTTACAATCATATATGATGATAGTTTACCAGAAGATGAGTTAAATTTTACCAACACAGTTACCAAAGAATAATGAACGAGGTATAATAATCACAGATTCAGAGATCGGTCTTCTCACACGAAGTCCATAGAATCCACGGGAGGAGACTGTCCGTTGAGCGGCTGATTACTGGAAGATGGATGAAGTGAGACATGGGCCTGCTGCTGCTGCTGAGCTTGACTAGAAACTACACCGTGCATCTGCTGTGGATGAGGGAAAAATTGCGGCAAGGGCCGCTGGAGCCTTCCGTTCAATGCGCGTCCATTAACTGCTGGGATTTGCCCAGTTGAGATCCTCAGCCGCTGTACTTCCTCTCTCAATGCCTCGCTCAGAGCTGCAAAAATAACATACAAATTTCCTCCCATACATGTTCAGCTTCAACGAGATTTCGATACATGAAATTCAGCTAATCTTAATTGCCTTTCCAATTTGCCAGAACTTCATGTCTAGTAAGAGGAACACCAGTACCATTTTCCAATGAATTACCAGTATACTTTTTGTCAATGATGACATTATATTTTACTTGGTAACACATTGATTATTTTAGTAATTTCTGCAGCCAAAAAAAGTACTTAATAATTATTTCGTTATATAATTATTAGAAAACTCCCAGTGAACTTTACAGTCAACCAATAGTGTGTTCCACTATAATATTTTATTCTTTAATACTTAAAATTTCAGTTAACTTATTAACAAATAGTTGTGTAAAATAAGATTTTCCTAAGAATATATAAATCATTATATTTTTTATTACGTGCAAACTGAAACTTCATGCAAAAAAACAGAAATGTTAATCCATAATAAATTACTTCCTGTATTTTCCAACTCCTTTTGATCCCCCCTGACTCTTAAATCAACTTTCCTGCCAATTATTTATGCACAACTAGACCTTAGAAGAAGTTGAATTTCTTGGAACAAAATACAAACCATTCAGATGAAATCCAGTTAATGGTTGAAAGCTCCTTTCTTTTATTTTTTAACATAGGACTGCACCTCTATTAGTTCTTGATATTGGTCAAGTTAATGACTTTTAAGCCTCACAGTTAAGTAAGAAGTGGGGACTAGTTACCAACAACAACTACAATCCAAGTCATATAACCCCTATGTGGGATTAAATAAACAAATTTTCATAATTTACAAAATTTAAGATTACCATCCCGTAGGTGAGCCTGCTGCTCCATAGCCTGCAACCGCAATTTAAGCTCCTTGTTTTCAGTGGTGAGGTCTGTGGTATCCTTCTGTATTCAATTGCATAGCCAGTATAAACCAAAAGTTTAACTTATGCCATGATTCCAGAAAAAAAGAAGAAGATAAAATAGAGCTCCCAAAATCTGACAACATAGACTTTGAAAAAAAAGGTTTAATGCCCTGCTACATTGAGATGTGGTTCTCTTTGCTTCCAAATATAAAAAGTAAAAATGATCAATGTGTAGAAAAGCAAAATGATCTACTCAAAGGCCAAGACAACCAACAATCCATGCACGGATGCTATAAAATTGTAGCCAGAATTGAAAAAACTGAGTCACACGTTAAGATGTGAGAATTTTTAGGTCTTGCTACGGGTGAAGTCATTCCCACTTGATGATGTGCATGACTGTACTCCATTTTGATGTCAATTTTGATGGATCCAAGGAAACATTAATGCCATTGGCAACCAGTATCTTTTTGAACCTATAGAAATGTACTTCAGTTATTTCTATTTTTTTGATCCGTGAATGACTCCCCATTCATCACGTATGCATGAGACTAACTTTCCAGATAATCCTATAAGCTTTCAACGCAGGAAACTCAAGGTTATTACTTACTAAATATCAACCTTAGATTCCATAAACACGAGAATAAATTTCTAAAAGAAATCCCCTTCCTTGGGACAAAGTGAGGACAGATGAGTAAACCGATAACTGCTATCACTAGCATAAGAAAAATGTACATATTAATTTAAAATGTTCTGGTTTTGAACCCTATGTATTGATAGCTTGCTGAGAATTTTATTAGCATGTCAAGAACATGGTGGTGATTGCAACAAAAAATGAAAGAAAATTAGAACAAAGGTCAAAATTAAGAAATTACAAACAATGGTATTTCAATCAAAGTTGGAGTAATTTTTGGCTAGCTAGCTGAAACACGCCAAGATAAACTTGTTTACGTAAGTGGTTAGTGGCATATAGAATGGAGTAAATTTGCCACACAAAAACAATTTGATCAGTACCAGCCATCAAATACAGCATGTTTTCTAATACAATTTTTCATTATAGGTGATTCAATATCGACCAAAAAGAATTCAGCTTGGAGGTAAACCTGTTTGCTAAATGAAGAAAGAAATGGTTGAGGGAAAAGGAATCATACGATCATTATATCAAATACTTCAGATACCAGCAGAACCAACTTGAACAACGTTTCTAATGTCACTCATGTTAAATATAAATAGACCTTTCAAAAGAAACCACACCTGCAGCAGTGTAAGTTGTGCACTTAAAGTGGTTGCTTCAGTCTGAAGAGTTTGCACTTTCCGCTCAAGTTCACTCATGTAACGAATTTTTCTTTCTTTTGAACGGGCTGCCGATTGCCTATTGGCGAGTATCCTACAGTACAAAGAAAAAACAGTTCATTCTCAAATCTCACCAACACAGTTATTTAGCTTTTAATTACTTCAATTTACAACCGATACCTCACCATGCCACATACCATCAATTGACCATTCGGCAGACAAAAATTATACGTCTTGGATCCCCCAACAAAACATGGGTACTTAGACGAGAAGGATTGTAGCTGAACAATAAACTATTATGTACGTACGATTGTAGCTAGATAATAAATTAACAAGTATAAACAGCAAGCAAACTACAAGTTACCAAAGTGACGAATAAGAAATTAAAGTGAAGTGTAAAGCAGAAAGGTTGCAAATTAATACAGATACAGACCCAATCTACTAGAAGAGTAACGAGGAACGAAAAATTACTAGATAACTAGATTGGAAGAAAAAACTTCGGAATAATAATAAAAAAGCAAGGAAAGGACGCCGGAACTTTGAAAACAAGCAAGAAAAATCGGGAACCTTTTAGCTCTCTTTGGATCCAGCAGGGCGAGCTCGGCGAGCTTGTCCGCCGCCATCGCCTTCTTCGTGAAATCCACAGGCGGCGCCGACTCCGCCTCGAACAGCGAAGTCGACCCATCCATGGAGCTGCTATGCCTATGCCTCGCCTTCCTCTCCATCCCCACACTATCACCTCCAACCCCACCACCACCAAAACCTTTCTCCGCCTGAAATCCCAACCTCTCGAAGAACGCGGCATCCACCGACAAGCTCCTCAGATGCGCGCCGCTGACGGGCCTTCCCTTCCCCTTCTCATCCACATCCATCTGCAGCGCAGCCTCCACAGGCGCAAGCATCCCCCCGGAGGAGCCGTTCTCATCGGAGAGCGAGGGGAAGTCGATATCCGCGATCCCGAAGTCCGGTTCAGAGTCTAAAAGGAAGTCGTCGGGAAGGCGGAGGAAGGTCTCGGAGTGGGCACGCCGGTGGTGGCTGCGTGGAGGATGTGCAGCGGCCGCCGCCGCAAGGAAGGAGGAGTGGTCGGGATCACGGCGGGCCGTGGCTGCGGCGTTGGAGGAGGAGGAGGGGCATCGCCCGAAGCGCGGATCGAGGGGATTAGGGTCCATTTCGAGGAAGGTCTAACGCCGCTCGGGGTGGACGAGTGTATGTAACATGGGAGGGTAGGGAAGTGGTGGTGGTCGGGTGGTACGGCGGACTTCGATTTCCGACGTGTTGCAGTCAAACTGTAGCTCCGCTTCAGGATATTTTTTAATTACCAATCATCTATATGTATATATATATATATATATATAAAATCGATTATATAAATATCTAAATTTTAATTATTATTCTAAATTTTTATTTTATAAATCAGATAATTGATTAATTTTAATGTTGAAAACAAAGAAGGATGTGAAAATGTTTAGAAGAGAAGGAGAGCACCTATAGAATCAATGTGTTAGATGAAAATTAATCTTAATATATTTTTAACGATTGGATCGAACATTTATAAAATTATTTTATTATAATAATAATTTAATTAATCATATATAATTTAAAAATCACTAAATTTAATAAACCATGAATTAGTGCTGTTATTAAAAAACATCGGCTGACATAATCCTCTTTTACTTTAAAAATTTTCACATTTAAAATGTAGGGTTCGTTCAGTCCAGTACAGTCGATCAATTTTTCGGTTAATAATGATTATCATCGAAGTCCGTGCAATTTGATGATTTTTTTTAAAAAAAATGTAAAAACGTAATCATCCATCGGAAGATCTGTAAATAGAAGTTTAGACGGCTCTTCCGTTCATTGTTGCAAGAAAATTTATTAATTTTTTAAAATATAATAATATTTTTATTATAATATTACAAATAATTATATTATAATGATAAACTTTTTTTCTCTTTTTAGTCTCTAATGTTAATAAATTTTTTTATAATATTACAAAAAATTATACATTTTTTATTACAACAAAAATATCTTTTACAGTATTATAACAAATCTAATAATACTACAAAAAATGATAAACCATTTTTTCCTTTCAGATGTTAATAATTTTGTTTACAGTATTATAAAAAATTAAACACTTCTTTATTACAATAAGAACATTTGTTATAATATTATAACAAATCTTATAATATTACAAAAAATTATAAACCTTTTTTCATCTTTCAACATATGACGTCAATAATTATGTTTACAATGTTTAAAAATTATACACTTTTTTTCCCTTTTAATCTTTACTGTTAATTTTTTTTTTTACAAACGTTATAAAAAATTGTATACTTCAACATTTTTTACAATATTACAATAATTTTTAAGAATTTTTTATATTTGTTAAAATATTACAACGAAAATAATATTTTTTATAATATTATAATATTCTAACATTTTAACTTTTTTTAAAAAATAACTATAAAAAGTTATTTATATTTATTAAATTATTGTTGAAATTCATAACTGACCGGAAACTTCAACTCGCCGAACACATAACGTAAAAGTAAAAATACAATTGAAATGACAGTACACGTGAATTTAATCATTGAAGTGATAATTTAGTGACTATATTATTTATCGTAGACGTAGAATTAAATTAAGTGAATTTATTTTTTTAAAAGATATAGATGTAAGTATTTTTTATGATTTTTATTATAAAATATTGAAATTATTTAATAAATATTATTATAGATTATTGTGATATATAGTAAAAAATTAAAGTATGTAATGAAATTTTTTTCACCAGATAAGACTTAGATTTTATTTTAAATCTCTATTCAGAAAAAAAATATGTTTTAAATCTTTTATAAATTCATGATCGTATCTCTTACGTTAACATCGGTAATCTTAAAAAAGAAAAAAGGAAAAAAGTGCACATGAATTTCCGTCTCTCTTTTTTCTTTCCTACTAGTTGATTTGCAGAGAAATATCTCCATCTCTTACGCTTGCATTTTGCAGAAATTTCAACCCTAATCCCACCATCTTCTGTGTTGAGGAATATTTTTTCAATCAATTGATTGTGCTGGTCGAACCAAAGTCGTAAAGCTGAGATTCTGGTTACGTGCTTGTCCATCAATCTTTCATCTTTCAGACATTTTTCACGATCCCGAACTTGTGAAACCATTGGCAGGCGCGAAAGGATTACGGCAGGAGAGCAGAAAGTTTCGACGACGCAGACGCAAAGGAGGAAGACGAACATGAAATCGGGGCAAGCGGCCAAGACTCCGCCGACTTGTGGGAGAAACGTCCAAGAGCAAGTTGAGGGTGGGCGGAGAAAAGGACGCGGCCTGGGGATTCAACTGGGCGTCCACAAATTTAACACGTAGCTAGCACCCTAGTTAGTGTGTGTTTGAAAATCTTGACTTCGGACGGCGCCTTGATATATTTTCCAGATCCACCTGCTAAACTGCCCTCTTACACCGTGTCATCGTCGATCAAGATCCTGACCTTGTAACAACTACTTCATCGCTGGCTAGTAGAGGCGTCCATATATACCACTGTGTCCTGGCCATGCCCCAAGAGATACGCCTTGCAATCGACAAAAGTCCTTGCCATTCGATGAGACCTCGCTTGATTAATTATAGCCTACCTCCAAATTTCGGTCGGCGGTCGGTCGGTCGGTCGGTCGGTCGTATATCTACTAGACTCCACCGATTTAAACCATTCAGGTAACGAACTCTAAGAAATATAGATTTTGTTTGAGAATATTACTTTCATGTCTAAAAATCACTTATAATATTACGATGATATAGATAAATTTTTAAAATAAATTTTTTATATTAATTTTATCATAACATTTAATTATATAAATATTAAAAAATATAATTTTAATATTAACATTTAATCACATCAATATTAAAAAAATACAATTTCATCGTTAATATCATTTATTTAAATATTAAAAGATATTAATTTCCTTAACATATCTTTTCAAAGGATGTAATAATCATTTTATATATTTATTTAAAAAAATTATAAAAATCACTTTTTACTTCTTCAAATTCTGAAAAAGCTATCCCAGGTGATGGACAAATCACTTCAAATCGCTTTTAGAGCACGACTAAAATTTATCAGACCAATAACTCTTTGCTGCAACAGCTCGATTGATTGATTGATCAATCACAGGTGCCCAATGTTTGATTGAAGTGTAACGGCAACCCAAAGTTATGGTGGTGAAGGTTGGCAACGCCACATCCCCAATATTTCACACAAACACGTGGAACGGCAATAAAATGATGTATTTGTTTGAGTGTAAAATGAATTGCTAAGAGTTATGTTTATTTATTTATTTAAAAATATTTGAAGGATTTGTTTATTTAAAATATTTTAAAAAATCTTAAAATTTTTACAAAGTTCGAATTTGAGGATGTTTTTAAAAAGTCTTTTTGTTATAAAGGTTAGTTTAAATGTTAAAATCAAAAACAATATGTAAGAACAATTTGTGTTCTAAATTTTATTTAATAGATTTTAATCATCTAATGTGAACCACTTATTTAAATTTAGTACCTAAATACACACCCAAAAAAAAAAATCATGGTAGGATCAATGATGGTCGGAATCATATATCCAATGAACCTATTGAAATTTGTTTTTAAAAAGCAAGTGTCGAAATTCAATAAAATAATTGCATAAGAATAAAAGATATGAGGAAGGACGTAACAGTCCTTTGCATTAATGATTAATTGAGGAAGAGTTGTGAAAAATTAATTTTCTCAAGATGAGAAAATGGTACAGTTTCAGGAGCTGTTGCGTTTATTTTAATTTTTCGATGAACTACTCTTGACAACTTCTAAAACCAAGAATTAGTGTAAACAAGCGTGCCAAAAGATATTCAGTAAAGTTGATTTTTAAGTTTGAAGTTGCTTAAAATACTAGTAACGCCCTTCGAAGCAGAACCTTTTTTTTGGGAAAATCCTTCGTATAGAACTTGATCAAAGAAAAAAGACAAACTAGCTAGTCTTAAGAAAGCTAACAATGATAAAAAAACACATCATCAACTATATTTGTTTCATTATTTGTATCATATAAATAGGAAATGTTGCTGTAGCATCTACAAAGTGACTCAAAATCTAAAAAGTGCAACTTAAGAAAATGGAGTATTAAATATGATGGATAGATGTAATGTTCGTAATGTGACATGAAACATATTTGATTCATTGTGAAAATATGAATTTTTGATATCATTAGCATTAACCCATTTCATAATCTCATATATTACAAAAAAAGTGGATTATGAGGTTTCGGGAATCACTACTAAAAGTTAAGCACAATCTATTCAATTATGAACAGCACTGTCAAGTCAAAACCATTTCAGATTTTGTTAAATATCCAATAATCCTGTAGTCAAGAGATTTATAATCCGAAGGAAATACACCTTGAATCATCATTCGGATAGTGTTTCCACGAATACACTTTTAACTTGTAAATGCTTTCTAGAACAGCTAATAACTCTGTCACTATTAGTTTGTTGTAGATAATGAATGTTATACCACTAGTTTGGATGCTTGCTGGTTACATAATATCTTCAACAAAGAGCAGCAATTGCTGTGCATACCACATATTGCAGTTTTAAAAAAAATTTATACAAAGATTATATGTATAGCCTTGAGAATGACCAATGATAGTAATGTGCGTGAGCATGCCATTTTAACTGAAGGTTGTTTTAGAATTTGCTATATTTTACTTTCAAAAGGCCAAAAATTCAAAATTATCCTTGTCATCCAAAGAAGACAACCCACTGGAGTTCCTTGAAAATCACATGTGTGGGGTGAACAGATTATTATCATAGTTTTGGTCCTTGGGAGGGCCCAAAACCATCCTTGGATTCCTTGCCAAAATATCAAACATGCAACAAGGAACAGGGATTGAAAACAACCTAAAGGGGATAAATTATGCAATATGATTGATATCATAAATCTGGCATAATTATATTATTACTCCATTGTGACCTAGATGTCATGGGTATGAATCCAACGAAATAAATTCCCTATTTGTAGAAGTAAGTTTACATGCAATCAATTGGACTCTCTAACCTTAAATTGGAAGTGGGAGTCTCGTGCATGAGTTTTACCTTTTTACATGAATCTGCTGCAGTTGATATCAATTTCTTTGTTGTGTATGGAAAAAAAATCTCCAGACAGAAAAAATGGTAGCACCTTTCAGCCAGCATGCGAGGAATGTGGAACGTTTCTATTAGAAGAAATAATGACTTACCTTCTACAAAGGTCTTCCAATCTCTGAATTTCCACAACCCTGCTTTTGTCAACACATGCATTGAGACGATGAAGACATGCCAGATACTTGAGGCCTTGCACTTTTCACTTGGTAAGAGCACACTAGCCTAGTGCTTTCGGGGGAAGGACTTGGGGAAAAGCATTTGCATACTCCACTATAGTTGTCAATTGCAGGTATTTTAATCAAAGAGCTCTCTATACGACGCAAAGTAAAACACTTATTTTGAACAAGCAAATGAGTAGGAGGTGAAGACTTTTAGATTTACATGCAGTGATTTTGAAATGGCATCTTGATGTTGATAGAGAGTTGCAGCAAGAAGGAAAAGTGGAGGCGAAGAACATTGAGGATGAAAAGTTTTTTTTTTTTTTTTTTTGAGGATGAAAGTTCTGTTTTTTTGAATTGATTTAGGATTTGTAGGTTATAAAGACCTACCACAAACAAATGAACAGTCAAGATTGAACCTGATGGATGGATGGTTCGGATCCAACAATACAAAACTTAACATAACTTATGGAGAAAATAGTGGAGAAGGCCAAAATTTATCAAAAGCGATACTTTTTCTAGATGTTTGGGCTTTATGGTGTAAAATGAGTTGCATGTCAAGTGAGTTGTTAGTATTTGAGTGTATATGAGGAGAGATTGTTGGTGAATTCTAATAAAAACACAAAACTCTAAATAAGTAGGAGAAGGCGACACTGAAGGGGGGCACCTTGGTCAATACTCCAACTATGGCATCTGCTGAAGGGAATATACATAGGAAGAGATTGTATTCTCTTCAAAGGATCAACTAAAGGACTCCCCTTATTATCCATTATAAATTGCCAAGACAAAGGGATGGATGGTTCTAAAACCACATCTTATAGGGACTGAAGGTAAGACACAAGAAGCATAAGCCTGCCACAAGGTGTATCCACAGGAACAAAAGAAAACTAGTTCAACTATCTCAACATCCACCACTTCCCTGGTGTATAGCTCAACAAAGGATGAAATCTTGTAAATGAGGCTGAATGGGTGGATCTTTTCTGCAGAGTTTGGGTCTTTGAAAACTTTATAAGAAAGCAATATCCTAACAATGGAATACAAAGATCACATCAACTCGATTAATCTCCAGCAGAAGAATGTAAACCCCTGTCACTTCTTGTCTTGCTGCTGCATTTGAATCCCTAGCAGCTTCTCGATATTTAACTTCGATGCTAATAAGCAGAAGCAACAGTTTGGATTCTGCTCTGTAGCAGAGGGATTCCATAAAAGACAGCTTCCTGGTGGCTAGTGACTCATCAAAGTATCATATTGCCTGTGAGCAGGTATCACATCAACAACAAATGGCTCAAAATCACTTTATCTTCAACAATCCAGGTTCTCAAGTGCCACCAGGCATTCCCTAAGGGCAAAGTTGAACTTATCCCTTGGCCGTGTGCTCAACGTCAAGGACAGCAAGGTTGTGGACAATGCAGAGCAATCACCACTATGGTAGCTCTGAGAGGACATGCAAGGATACCTCACCTCCAGTATAATGTGAAGGATTTTTCGAAAAGAATTCAGTGATTATCTGCTTGGTTCTGAGGGGGAATTGTATTGGGGAGATAGCATTTCTTTGGAATTCATAAAATTGAAATGACAACCGATCTCACTGGACCATTTCATCCTATATCCAATCCTTGGAGAAACGAACAGTAGCACATCGAAGGAATGCAAGCCCACTCATCTCCATCTCCAGAAAAGGAAACAGCCAATGGTATCGATCAATCAATTAAGAAGAAGAACAAAAACAACACATTAGACAAGAACTCAATGATGCCAAAAAGAAAGAAACGAATTCATAGAATAATAAGGAAAAAACTGGAAATCTCACGCAAACATGTAGAAGTTCGATCATCTAAGCTTTTCTAAGTTGAGTACATACCGTGCATTACGATTCCACACCAGATCCTTGATGATGAACATCTTCAATCCCGCGATAGAACTGGACTAGCGAATCAATAAAGAGGACGACAACCGAGAGGAATAGGTTCATGAAAGTAACACTGGAAGATCAGAAGCCGAATAGAGGAGATTTCGTACACGATCAATGGAGTAGATCGCCTTCCGTTGGAGTTCTTCTCTTGCGTTGGAAAACCCTTCCACTCCAATCTTCCTGCACTTCTTCTCGTTCCCCCGCAGCAGCAGGGTGAATGAAAGAAAATCCGAAATGAGATTGTGCAAACAAACTGCCATTGACGGACCAAATCGTCAGTTTTGCAGTTGAATTTGTTAGATATTTGGAATGATATTTACATTATTTTAATTTACTAGATGTCTACTTATTTGCTTCAATGATTAATACATTTAACTATCAATCTACTTCACGTTGTACTGATTTTGATTAATTTAATTTAATTCAACCAAATATGATACGATAACTCGATCGACTTCCCTATGGCAAACGAGTCGTGCCAATGTCCCAAACCCTACACTACTGCTCCCTCTTCTCCACCCTAGTGGACATGGTGCCAATAAAAAATTATTGCTGATATGTCCACAATACAAAATATTTTAGATTTGAATCTAAACAAAAATATCATCGATGTAAATAGAAAATTATTACCACTTGCTAAGTTGCTCGTCTGGACGGTCATATTTTATCAATAATCACTATAAAGCATTATTTATATGCTCATTCAACAACTTAATGATCACTATCTTAATACACACCACATCGCTATGGATAATAACTTGACATGCATTTGTTTCGTTTGTTTCTTATTTCATTTATTGTAAAATTATTTTTATATAAATTTTTACATATAATTATTATTATATAAATTTTTATACGATATTATTATTATATAAATTTTTACATATAAATTTACAACACATTACTTATTGCACAGTTTAAATATTTAATGTCATTTATTTGATGACTTCCAATTTTAACTACTAAAATTAGTTAAAGTTGAAAATAAATCAAACCTTCGTGTGACTGACTATATTTGTCCTTATATTTTAATATCATATAACTACATTTTTTATTATATATCACACTACTATAAATAATTTTTATATTTTTTATTATTCATAAAATTAAACTAATAAAATCAAACTTTTATTATATTCCAGCCATGACGGACAGAGGAGACCTTTCATTTGTAGTTGTGATCTATCAGATGTTGACACGTACGGTGTGTGATCCATTGTTTTCGTTCGATTTGATGTTGGGATCTTCGACGCATGCTGATACCAAGGCGGCATTAAACTACCGAAGAGTCGGTTATTTTTGTAAGGTAAGTATTATTTGTTTTCTAATTTTTTACCATATATTTTTTATTTTATATTATATATTTAAAAAATTAAAATAATATTTATTAAATAATTTTAATATTTTATATTAAAATATTATACCAAAATAGTTATATGATAAATTATATAATTTATTGAAAAACATAAACTTCATCTCATTTAATTTTACATTTTAAACAAATACACGATGGGTAGCATACAGTTTTTTATAAAAATGTGCCAGCAAATTTCAAGGATTGCTTTCGATTATATTACTTGTATAATAATTTATTTTTAACTGAAAACATTAAATAAAATTAGATTTCCTGTATTGTGGTGGAACGCGAACACCGGACGAGCGCCCACTGAAATGAAATCACAAGCAATGCATCGCGTGAAAACCAACTGCACCTGCTGCCGGCCCGACGCGTGGATCTTCCTTCGCTTCTATTAAATGTTTTGAATATACAAGTGGGAATGTTGATCGTTGTCGCGATGGTGGAGGTTCCAAAGAGTGGAGTGGAGTGATTAAACTAAAAAACAAACAGAATCCCTACCGTACTTTATATTTGCACCACTTTATCGTTGCCTTGGGGATTGTCAGCGAGCCCAATACGAGAGCCGAGTTCCCGGCCGAATGCATTTTTTCAAGCCCCAATCATTTCTATTCCCAGCCGCATGATGGTTTAATTAAATTTAGATTTAAGATGTGGTTGAAAAAAAAACATTTAAGATGCGTTCGTGAATGAAGTGTTTTAATTTCAAAATAAATACTATAAAGAATTAAAGGTTGAATCTTATTATTAAATAAAATTGAGATTTATAATGAATTATGTGATAAAAAATTTATCCTTCTTAGTTTGCTTACTACGCTATTCACCATTCAATTTACAGGTGTATTGTCTTTTTGTGCAACATCTGGGTAATTTTTTGGATTGCACTTATACATCTTTTGTAATGAAACGTATTTACGGTCTTAACGATATTCTACCCTCTTAAAAGAAAAAAAATTACACGTGGATTGTCTACTTTCTGGTTTCCTCACTGTGGTATTCTTTCGGGATCAATCTATCTCGATCTTAGAAATTCTTTTTTAAAATTAATTATTCGTGATCGAAAAAATATTACATATATTAAATTTAAGTCATCCCTTTCATTTATTAGTATGAGATTATTTTAACATTTTTTAATCTTTAAGAGTATCACAAAAATAAGTAATTACAATTAAAATAGTTTTAAATATATTAAGATTACTTTATTCTTTATATTACTTTTTATTAAATTTATTCTCTGTATTTAACAAGAATAACAACAACCCATGTGTTTCTGTAACGACTCTCTCACCAACTTCTTCGGCTCCCACTGTTGCTGGCAGAGTGGCAGTAGCGCTGCTACTCCGGAGCTCCATGATGCACCACTTAGCTGTTTCTTTCATCCATCTCAAATCTCTTCGCTTGTCTGCATCACTCATGGACAACCATATTTCCCCAAGAAGGCTTCTACTCCACAGAGAGCCGTCGCAGCCGGTGGCAGCGGCGCCCAACAACACGCAGACGCCCGAGAGCAGCTTCGACGCCAACGTTATCATGATCCTCGCCATCTTCGTCTGCGCGTTGATTTGCGCTCTGGGTCTGAACTCGATTGTCCGTTGCGCGCTCCGCTGCTCGACGCGGATCCCCGCGACCAACGTCGTCGGGGAACGGTGCAACCACGGGGGTGGGGTGAAGAAGACGACCCTGAAAGCTTTGCCGACGCTAACGTACTCGGAAGGACTCGACCTGCCCGGGTCCGGATCCGAATGTGCCATTTGCCTGTCGGAGTTCGTGGCTGGGGAGAGGGTGAGGGTGTTGCCCAGATGCAACCATGGTTTCCATGTCAGTTGCGTCGACCGGTGGTTGGCGTCCCACTCCTCGTGTCCAACATGTCGACGGTGCTTGCCCGGTGGTGGTTGTCAGAAGGACGTCCACTGTGTCGCCGCCGCGCCGATGATGATCGATCCACTCGATCTGGAGGGTCCTTTCTACAATTACAGGGGTCACCTCTAACTCGTATGTATCGAGTGAGTTTATGGTGATTGGTGATTGATGATTGATGATCGATGTGCATGTGGTTCAGTTTTTTTTTTTTTTTTGGATCCTTTCTCGTTTCCTTTGCTTCTGTACTTCAACTTGTACATACGTTTCTCGATCTCCTTAGGCCCCGAGAAGAAAAAAGGGAAGTTTACTTTTGTTCAATATAACAGAGATTATATTGTTGTAGCAAGCCACCTTCCAAAAAAAAAAAATTGAGATTA
Source organism: Amphibolis antarctica (assembly GCA_024699675.1). NCBI lineage: Eukaryota > Viridiplantae > Streptophyta > Magnoliopsida > Alismatales > Cymodoceaceae > Amphibolis > Amphibolis antarctica. Next base: position 22,197 of record JAMKPZ010001954.1, read on the forward strand.
ATGTAGCCGAAGTCTGGAATTAACATCTCTCTCTCTCGATCGAATTATAAAAGGAAATGGCGGTTTGATGTACGAAGGCAGATGGTGGTGAGTGGAGGAAGGTTTTCTCCAAGTGAATGGGAATCTGATGGTGAACCCACTTATCTAAAAAAGATGAATCCATACGAAAACAATATTAGTGGACGAAGCAAATAATACCCGTCGATTCCAGTTTGAAAGTGAGAGGGAGAAGAAAGGACAGAGTCGTGCAGAGAAGTTAACCTTTGCCGCGGTACGATCAAGATCGAACGATGGGAATGCGGTCAGATCGAGTCGGGAGTAGGGGGCTTTGCTGTGTGGGTAATTATCATCTCCCACTTCCGTCTGCCTTATCTTCACCGCTAAACAAGTACAACAAAGATAAAAAATAAAAATTAAATTGAATAATTCAGTTGACCGTGACAATGATATTTATGATTTTTAAAAAAAAAATTAATTTTAGAAAACACAGTATACTTTCATTATATAAATAATAATAATTAAACCACACATCACAACAACTTCAGTATATACACTTTCACCAAATAGTATACTTTCACCAAATGCTCAAGTTACGTTGGTCGCCTGCACAATCTTCGGTCATTCATTCGGTGAATTCTTAGAATATATTTGATAACGAGATATTTTAACTTCAAATATTATAAAAATTAGAAGTAAAAAGAAAATTTATAATTTTAAAATTAATAAAAATTTTGTCATATTATTTCTTACCCTTTCATACGATTTTTCACCCATTTTAAACGTATAAACTCCCTATAAATCACGTTGTTAAACAAAATTAAATTACACAATAAATTATAAAAAAAATTATTTATAAAATTTTATATGATTATAATAATATATAAAAATTTATACAAAATTAAAATTATTACCTTAACCAAGAGAGATAATCATAAAGTACGATTGAGGACTACTTCCACTACGAGCGCGTCAGGTGTTCGCATTATAGGCCCACGTGGCTGCCGACCAGTTGTACACATGAACTTACTTGTTACATATTTGCCAACGTAGAGTCGTGTGATGGAAAAAGATTCGTTTGTCGCTGTACATTTTACTTTTATAAACTATATTTTCCGAAGACAAATAATTGTCACAGAAACCTTTTTTTTTTAATTGTGACAACGATTTATGATTTATTGTAAGCATTGTGAACGTCGTTGTCTAATTAATCGAATACACTGCTGCACTGTTGTAGTCGACTACCACAATAAACGGTTCGAAGCAATACCATGGGCCGACCTCGATCTTCTAAAGCCCGCTCCTTTGTTCTGTCTTTTCTGGTCAGCCGCGCGGTTCAAAAAGAAATGCCTTATTGTCTTGCTTTGGACATGCGGTATACGTCGGAAAGGTTAATAGGTGACGGAAGTCATTATAACGTGTATAATTTATTCCTTAATCCTTATCTCTGCATTGTTAATACCAAGTTTCCTTGTCAGTTATCGGACCATCCGTTCATCGGCTAGCCATGGCAGCAGCCATTATGGACTAATTCAATTATGGGCGTGACTGGTAAGCTGCAAACTGTGACCCGTCGTCAAGACGAAAGGTACCTAAATATGCACGCCATATTCAATATATTTTTTCATCGTTCTATCTTTTAATAATCAATGAATAAATGTTTACAATTTACAATTGTCAAGTTGCATTTAACATAAGTGATATATATCTTCGTGTCAACCTTTGAATGTCAAATCTTCTTTTACATTGAGTTTGAAACCAAAAATAATTTAATCACTGCTTTAATTTCTAACTTTGCGTTCAAGCTAGAGAACCTAATCACCACGTGAGAAAGGAATCCTTTTATCTGATGTAAGGAATTTATATTAGAGAATTGCTCGTGTAAATGGCATATAGAAAAACATTTTATATTATTGGACAATCGACTTGAAAAATAGTACGATTCATTTTTAACAATAGGTGTGTTTAGAAAAAACTCCAGTTAAGTTTGTATAGAATATTTTGAAGTTACAGTTAATTTCGTAAATAGAGTTTAAACTGTATAATAATTAAGGTAATAAAAATTTATATATTAAAATATGTCTAATAATAATGATGTTAAAAGTGATCTTAATAATTAATTAAAGTTAACTCTAACGAGAGCTAAATTTTAAGTGAATAGCGATTATGATGCACTGTAGGTTAGATGTAAATTATGTGACGTGTAATTTAAAGAGAATATTATTAAAATACCTGCAATTTGAAAAATAAAAGACGGTTTGTAGTTTGAGTGACAAAGGAAGGAAAATATATGTTAAAGTTAACATCTTTTGTTAATTATTAAATATAAAATTACAGTTTGGTACTTGGAATTCAAATTCTTTCTTTCTTTCTTTCCACAAATTTAGAAATTTTAAAAATATTACGCCTATAGTTCGGTAAATTACAAAAAATATATAGATGGAGAACAAATGTTACGAAAAACGTAATTATTTCGATTTAAAAGTTCAAATAAGCATGTTTTTAAATCTGCATGGTGATTTCAAATTTTTTTTGAAAAATATTAAAAGGACTTAAAGTAAAAAAACACTCAAAAACTACAATCGAAAAGAAAATAAAAGAATTAAAAAAAGAAAGAAAAAAAAATGTCGGAAAATAAAATAAAAATGAAAAATAATTTTAATTTCATGATTTTATTAATAAAATCAGGAGCTAATCAAATCGGCCACGCCGCATCCCAAGTGGGCATTAACTTGTAGATTCTCGTTCACCCGAGTATTCCACCCCACGGGCCACGTCGTCCTCCTCAGCAGCCCAGCTCCCCCTCCACGGCGGCGACTGTCCAGGTCACCCACCCCAGCAGCCGCTCATACTGAACTGGCTCGTCAAAGTCACCGCCACCGGTGGACCGGAGGCGTGGAAGCGCGCCGGCGCTGTGTCGCAGCCGCCCGCACGTCGGTCACACAGCCCTGTCGTCCGACTTAAATAGATTTCGTTTAGTAATCAGATATTTGAATTTTAAATATTATAAAAAATTAAAAGTTAAAAGAATAAATTAAAATAAATTAAATTTTACAAATAACAATTTATATATAAAAATTTATAATATAATAATAATATATAAGAATGTATAAACGCTTCACAGTACATTTGCAGTAGTATTTCCAGGCGACACCACGGGCAGTCGTGGAAAGTCGGATCGGACGCTTCGCCTTTCTAGATCGGACGGTTGGTTGACCGTGCAGAGCTGGCATGCGGGTCCCGCCATCTTCCTTTCCCACGTACTCTTTTCCTTCCTCGCATAAAGTTCATTGTTCATTCTCTCTCTTCGCCCGTGTTCTCCGTCGCCGATCCCTCTCAGTCCTACGCATTTGTCTTCCGCCGCCGGTCGCCGTCGTCCTTTCCCATCTTCCTCCGCGGCTTCGCAGCCTTCGCTGGGTACGGGCCTTTAACGGATCCCGTGCTATTTTCACAACCTTTTTACACGGAGTCGTGATCTTTTTCCTTCCTGATCATCGTTTCCAAGTAATTATCTGATTTGTCTGGTTTTGACGCTTTTAATCAGTGCTGGGTATCTGTTTTTGATGGTTTTGGTGTTTGATCTCCATTTGTTGTTGTTGGGTGTCCAACTCTGCTCTACTGTGAAATGATCATGGTTTCGTTGTGGCCTCGTTATTGGTCTGTAGATGTGTTTGGGATTTGGATTTGTCTTGTTGAAGAATTGGACTTTGAGGTAGATCGAGCTGCTGGGATCCACTTATTCGATCGCTTTGGTTATTGTATTTGACTTCCTCGTTAGCGTCATTTTGACTACTTTGACCTCGCGTAGTTATTTAGAGAACTCGTAGGATTCGATGTTACACTACTTTTTTCTTTTAAGCTGGATGGATCATTAGCCGTGGTGGAAATATCATCGACTTTTATTTGCATCGAACGTAAGCTGTTTTTCCTTGTCATCGTCGTCTGGGGGGGCTATGTACTACTCCAATTTGGCATTGATATCAATTGTTTGATTATTGGGATGGTCCGTGTGATTGTTTCCCTTGGCGATCTCAAGAATTCGCCAGCTCATACGTTAGATCCAAATACTGAATCATGATATCAGGTTAAGTACTTATAATTGTGTGCTTTGATGGTTGCAATGAACTACAGAAATCTGGCAGTGAGTATCAGGATGGTCTTAGCGATATTATATTTTCAATTATCTGTTAATTGAGTTTCTGTAATTTCATTTCTGTCGTAAACTAAAGAATGAATAATACTAATGAAAATAAACTGAATTCAATTCCACTGGTACAAATAAGTGATTCATAGGAATTGAATTGAATTTATTTTCATTGGTACTCTTCAATTTATGATAGAAATAAAGTTTGAGTTCATGGGATATGAATTGTCTGAAATTCAATCAGTTCGAGTTTTCTCGTTTACTTTTGTACGATCAATAAAAATTTTAATTCCATTCAATTCTAAGAGATGTACAAACACTTTTTTACTAAATTTATTTTTGACTAATTCAATTCCCTTTAAGAAATGAATTCCCGTCAATTCATTTTCAACCATGTGCACAAACGTGTCATTGGTAAAACTTAGTGTTTCTGATTTCTAGCGCATCATCTGCTTTGCTGCTGTGCATTATAAGATTCTTTTGTTAAAAATTTCCTTTTTTCTATTCATTCAAGCAGTAGGCAATGGCTGATGCCGAGGATATTCAGCCTCTTGTCTGCGACAACGGAACCGGAATGGTGAAGGTTAGCCTTCTGGGACTACTCATCCACTTGTTTCTATTTATTGGTGGAATTGTATCCGGTTTCTGGTGCAAATTATACTATCTTTGCAGGCTGGATTTGCAGGTGATGATGCCCCAAGAGCAGTTTTCCCTAGCATCGTTGGTAGACCACGCCACACAGGTGTGATGGTTGGGATGGGCCAGAAGGATGCTTATGTTGGGGATGAAGCGCAGTCTAAAAGAGGTATCCTTACTTTAAAATATCCAATTCAACATGGAATTGTCAGCAACTGGGATGACATGGAGAAAATTTGGCATCACACCTTCTATAATGAGCTCCGTGTTGCTCCGGAGGAACATCCTGTGCTCCTCACCGAGGCCCCTTTGAATCCAAAGGCTAACAGAGAGAAGATGACCCAAATCATGTTCGAGACTTTCAGTGTCCCTGCCATGTATGTTTCCATTCAGGCCGTCCTTTCCTTGTACGCCAGTGGTCGAACAACTGGTTGGTATATCTGGCATATATAGCTTATTGTTGGTTGCACTGATCATTTTACTTCATCATACGCTCATGAATTTTCTCTCTTCATCAGGTGTAGTTTTGGACTCTGGCGATGGGGTCACCCATACGGTTCCAATCTACGAAGGATATGCTCTCCCTCATGCCATTCTTCGTTTAGATCTCGCTGGCCGTGATCTCACGGACTGCTTGATGAAGATTCTAACGGAGAGAGGTTACATGTTCACAACTACGGCGGAGCGGGAAATTGTGAGAGACATGAAGGAGAAACTTGCCTATGTTGCCCTTGATTACGAACAGGAGCTTGAGACTGCGAAGAGTAGCTCGTCTTTGGAGAAGACATATGAACTTCCCGATGGTCAGGTGATCACGGTTGGCGCCGAGAGATTCAGGTGTCCCGAGGTCCTCTTCCAGCCGTCATTGATTGGAATGGAAGCCGCCGGCATCCACGAGACCACATATAATTCCATCATGAAGTCCGACGTGGATATCAGAAAGGATCTTTACGGCAATGTTGTGCTCAGTGGAGGCACCACCATGTTTCCTGGCATTGCCGATCGTATGAGCAAAGAAATCACCGCACTTGCTCCAAGCAGCATGAAGATTAAGGTTGTCGCACCACCAGAGCGGAAGTACAGTGTCTGGATTGGCGGATCCATCCTTGCTTCTCTCAGCACCTTCCAACAGGTATTTTGCTCATCCAGAGTCGTTAATTATTAAGGCCGAAACCGTTTGGTGTTTTTCTTCTTCTCTCTTCATCGTGATCAATTAAATTTCTACTTGATTTGAAATTGCAGATGTGGATATCTAAAGCAGAGTACGATGAATCAGGTCCCGCAATTGTCCACATGAAATGCTTCTAAATAACTCCGAAGGTGGTGTGCAATGGTATATATTGGTTTTTTTTTTTGGCTTGGTATTCTGGTTCTATTCCAAGCTCCAAACTTATATGCGGTATTCGTCTGAGATTTGTATTCGTTTGAGATTTGTATTCTTGAGATTTCTTGTACTTAATTAGGGGGTTGCCGGTGTGTGAGAGTCACCTGTATCTGCAAATGGCTTTCGGGAGAGAGTAGTGTATTTGTGCCCAACTGTTGTCTCGTAGTCTTTAGAAACCATTCATGAATTCGACGGATGATGGTTTGCCTATTTTATCTTATTTTCCTCGGTTGTACCAAATACATTGTAACGAAATAAGCACGATTTCAAAAAAGAAAGAAAGAAAGAAAGAAAACACGATTTCGATCCGCTTGAAATTTATTAATTCCTGGATGTTATTAGCCGTTGCTTGCAAGACGTCTTTGTTTTCTTGAATGTGTGCCTCTCCTTTTGATTTATCTCAGAATCGATTTGTTATATGTCTCCAACTCTATTGTCAAATTCGTCAATCACATTACATTGATAAAATTGATAAGTGATGGAAACCATAAAATTTAAATCTTAACTGCTTTGTTTCGTAGCGTGAAATGTAAATTTTATTTAAAAGGTTTCGTGTTACGTGAAAATTCTGAACTTAGACATTTTAAAAAGAAAGATTCGATTCATAAATCTTCCTAGCAGAGTTGTAAACAAATGAGATTATATATTTGATAAAGATTGCATAGGTAAATTAAAAATTTACATTTTATTTCAACATAATTATTGAAGTCAATAACTCTTTTAATAACTACAATAAAAATATTTATTTTTATTTTATCATTTGTTAAAATATATAAAATATGTTTATCTTAAATACTTTTTCAACTGTACCTTATTTTTTAATATTTATCAAATAATTTTAACATTACAAATTAACAACTATTCAAAAATTTACATTATAAATTATATAATTTCTTAAAAAATATAAATTCCACTTCACCTAATTTCATTGCTTAAATAAATACTACTTTAGATGTGAGATTAGGCAAAATAAGATGCATATGTTTTGAATAGTAATTTTTATTATAAAATATTAAAATTATTTGATAAATATATTATATCATGTAACAATACACAGTAATTATCGTTGACGTATAGTGATTAACATTTAAATAAATGATCTCATCATTCACATAGCAAAAACTTCCGAAGCCATGAATTTTAACTTATTAAGCTCACGTTTAATTAATCAGGTGATTTTCTAAAGAAAGTATATTTTACAATAAAATTTTATATCATATATTTATAAAAAATTCGCATTGAAGTATTGGTCGGTAAACAGCGTGCGCTCATTTATCAACGATTTAATTAAGCTCACGTTCGGAAGCAACGCGTGTTTCGCTTCCATTGGCTGAACAAGAGGTCACAGATCGTAATCCGCGTCAGTCACGAAAGTCCGATCTCAACCGCACATCTCAATCCCATCCAACGACTCAAAACCACATCCCGCCCTCCGAAAACGCCTCGCAATTCCGGAGCCCTCCCAAGAAGTTTGAAGGACCCCGCCGTGTTTACGGTATAAATAGCACCGTCACCTCTGCCGCTTCACCTTGCACCATTTCCCCAGTAATTTCCTAATAGAATCTCTATTTCCACTCGCAATTTCCTAATTCATCCATCTTCATCAATGGCGAGAACCAAGCAAACCGCCCGCAAGTCTACTGGTGGTAAGGCGCCGAGGAAGCAACTGGCAACCAAGGCGGCCCGCAAGTCGGCTCCGGCGACCGGAGGCGTGAAGAAGCCGCATCGTTTTCGCCCCGGGACGGTGGCATTGAGGGAGATCAGGAAGTACCAGAAGAGTACGGAGTTGCTAATCAGGAAGCTTCCGTTCCAGAGGTTGGTGCGTGAGATCGCGCAGGACTTCAAGACCGATCTTAGGTTTCAGAGCTCAGCCGTTGCTGCGCTGCAAGAGGCGGCGGAGGCCTACCTTGTCGGGTTGTTCGAGGACACGAATCTTTGCGCTATCCATGCCAAAAGGGTTACCATTATGCCTAAGGATATTCAGCTCGCAAGAAGAATACGTGGTGAGAGGGCGTAGTTCGTTGACTACGAATGTGTGGTTGGGGTATCCTTCTCTCTTTTGTCGCCTATCTCTGTGTCTGCTGTTTTTCGCTCTGCGATGTTGAAGGTTTGTAATGGGTTTTAGCTAAGTAATTAATGCTGCCATTTCTGTTACATTTGGATTTATCTTTTAGGTATTCTGTCTCTGCTAATGGTGACCTATGTCGATTGAAAACTGATTGGGCTTCGTTTTATTCATAAATGGCTATAACCGGTTACTACCATAATTAGCATCGTGTGACCTGGAAAAGTAAAGGCTTAGAAATTGAAGTTGTCGACGCTTTTAAAAATTAAATATAAAATCTGAAATTACAGGGAACAACTGATCCTTCTCTTAACATAAATAGTGTCAGTCGCGCGTTTAAACGATGCTCGGAGGATCTCCTGCCCAATGGCACACTGCTCGGGGCCACCTAGTTCTTATACAGTCCACAAGTGGAGCTTGTTGTGGTTGTTCAGGCAACTGTATAATTTCGGTGGTACTTCCTTCCTTTGTTTGCGGCTCGTTGTTTGAGGAGTTTGCGACGTCTGCCATGAACTCCTCTTGAGTCCATCTTGGAGGAACCGAGACGCTGAGCTTACATAATCTCGGTCTCTGAATGAGAGTTTCGCCACTAGAAATCTGGTTCCCATTTGAGACAGACTTGGCGATTCCATTGAAATGGTAGGCAACAAATTCCTTCTTTCCCAACCCATTTGTATCCTTCAAACCTCCCAAACTTTTATCTAGGTCTAGCAAGACATGCCAGAAATCAGTCCAGACTATGTAACCTGCACCACAAAGGTTATCAAGTTTGTCCTGCGGCAAGTGGATGCCTGTCTCTCTGAGGACCTTGTGGAATGCTTCAACAGAGATGAATCCACCTCCTCCACTCTGGTCTTCGTCGTTAAATGTTCTTCTGATCTTTGATTCACGTTCTTCCAATTCATTCTCATTTTGCACTGATGTATCGAGTGCAAAAAGAACCGTGTAGTGAGACTCGCTTCCAACAACCCATATCGGCCACGTGGGGCATTTCAAATACCCACCAACTTTACAGAAGTTAAGAGATTCCAAGAGGGTGAGGAATCCTACTTCCACAGGTCCAGGTATCCCTTTAAGGAACATTCCACCACCGAGATCCATGTTATCGTCAAAGACGTTGGGAGCAGCACGGCCGCAAAGTAGCAAGTTCACAATTTCCTGGCATGAAAAGTCACGGTTGACAAAAGAGAATCATAAAAGGCAGCACCATTGCATGATAAACAAATTATTATTAAAATTGAACACAGACAAGAAAGCAAAAAATTTTAAATATCGGTGTCTACAATCTCTTTGTTGTGGTTACCCTTAAAATGACTTGTTTTCAATATGTTACTGTTTCTTATGTAAAGTCGTTTTGTTTTTCATGAATTACGTGATCAAGTTATGCTACTGTTTTTTTTATTTATCACATCACTCTTTCTCCGATAAACCATGTGTCAAATCTCGTTAAACGATGTGCTATAATTTAATTTAATATATTATTTTAGGCAATAACCAAGATGTCGTGCAGAAAAAACCGACTCACAAGAAAAAGGACTGCACCACTGCGGGATAAAAGCACAAGAAAATTATTATCTGAAGAGCAAAAAAATCCTTATCCAATTTCATGAGACGTTGAACCTGATGCAAAAACTTGCAAAAATGAGAACCATTGTCGGCCAACCGGGTATCCACAAAGTAGACATGAGACAACCGATAAAATCCTATTAAGTTATATAAAATATGAAAGAGGCCTGTTGGAGAAGCTTTGGCAGACTTCCAAATCAGGATATATATTGCCTTATGGTACAGGTATTGTTGAATGGCTTCAGCCCCTATTTAAAACTATGACCTTGTGTGTTTATTAAACTCTAAATTTTGTTACTGTTTACCACTAGAGTTAATGAAGAATATTGACAAACAACATTGTACCTATCTTAAATAAATACTTCAACAATAACTAACAATTTCAATTAACTCTAATTACAGCTAAAAAGCTAAAATTGAAGTTAAAGTTATAAACAAACACAATATATGAATACTTGTTAAAGCACACGTGCACACCTACAGGCACTTGCATAGACGCAAGCATATAGATGGCCCACAATTTTAGAGGTTCGTGTTACATGTTCACTCATTTTTTAAGAGTGAAGGAAGCAGGTTGTGGCTAACCCACGTTCAAACCAAAATACGGCGCAAGAGAGCAAAAATAATATTATGTACCTGAGAAGCATGACCAAAGGGTGCCGTAACCAATGGTAGACTTGGATCATCCCGGTCAGCTTGAAGAGAATCCTACACATATAAGATCAACAGATGAAGCAAAATAGAATAGCTCAATAAGCAATTCAGAAGGCATCAACAAACAGCCGAACTAGACAAGGTGTATTTCATTTGAGGATAAAACAAGTAACCACTTTCTGTTGCTGTACTTTATATGGACTTCAATGTCGACTTTTTGAACTGTGAATAAAATTATATTATATTAAAGGGGTAGGAGGGGTGGGGGTCAAAAACTTTATCTGATTTTGAATATCACAACATGTTCAATGGCGTATCAATGAATGAACATAATAACCGTCAAACTTTAAAGCAGCTATTTGAAATAACTCTCACAAACTTATCTTTGATGGGCCGAAGATGAGCATAATATCCATCAAATATTAATATGGCATTTGAAGATGACGTTTTCCCAATGGTTGTTACATTTCTGATTTAATTTATACAATTAGTTCAATAGAATAAAATTTTCAAAAGTCAAAAAACCATTCCCCTGTCACTATGTCAAAAAAATTCAATTGTCATATGAGCTACCACAAAAAACCCACCCCAAAACATGGAGATCCATAGGTTCAAGAGAATTTGTTCATTCTGATTCTATTAAATTCCAAAAACTAGGAGACATCAAAGCCAGCATGTCCTAAGGCTAAAACATTTAAACAATCAAATTCTACTGATAGAATGTTAAAAACTGGAGAAGATGCATTATTGAGTATAGCACCGTGACCTCACAGAAACTATTGGAAAACAAGATCATCAAAGTATACTAAGATGAGTGACAATGGATGTATCAAACATTATTCAATGTGATGTCAAAGAAATAAAACTGGAACTTGAAAAGGAACACAGCAAGACAAATAAAGTCAGTGATTCTCTTTAGTTATTTTTCTATGAGATGTAGATGACAAATTATCCTCAATTAGGATCTTGAACAATAGACTTACCAACCCACGTGAGAGTAGAGCAGAGATAAGAAATAAAATTGCCCCCATGCGACTATGAAAAACAGGAATATCCATCATTAGTTGATGAAAAGCACTAGCCTCTGAAGTGTACAAGGTAACTCTCAATGTTTTTCGCAAGTCTGCAGCTGATTGAATCGAAAAGCCCTCCAAAGCTTCAGAAAGCATCTGCTATAGTCGAAGTTTAGCATGACAAGTGAAGAAAATGTTTTGACTTTTCTCTATTATATTCACATAAAAAGATAGAACATGACATTGCAGAACCATCACCTTATCCTTCTGACTGCCTTCAGATTCAACAGGTGAATAATCTCCAAAAATATTTAATGTTGCAATGGCAACCCTCTTTTTACTTCCACATGAAAATAAAATTTCAACCATACTACAAATTAGTGCCCTGAAAAGAAAGGGAAATCAGTTCACAAACTGACAGGAAGCTGAAAAGTACAAAGATTAGCCAATAGCTGAATCATCAGAATATTCCTTTGAGTAAAAACCTTTAAAAAGTTGATGCGATGTGGATAGATATCTTAAAAACTAAACTTTATGATATCAAAACATTTCAAATACTCCCTACGTTCTCATAGTGGACCAAGAAAACTACAAGATGATGATTCATAAAAACAAAGGCAACAATTCCACCTGCTTTTTTGGTCTTCACTTATTCTGGTGAAGTTATCAAATACATCCCTTGGATTCTGGAGGAATCTTCTCTGACTGAAATTGGCTTGTGAAGTATCGGTATTTAAATTTTGTGGAGAAAATAAAAGATATTTCAGCACAAAGGCCTGCAGAGACACAAAAGGAGAAACTAAAATATGTGGCCAGTTCAGAAAGATAATATGCTCAAAAGTAAGATATGCGACAATGACATAAAAGTAATGTAACAAAAACATAGAATTCAGAAAGATAATATGCTCAAAAATCTCTCCCTTGTAACAAAGGATGCACAGTTCTTTCAACCCCACATAGGAAAGGGAGTCACACATCTTTCCTTCTCAACAAACCTCAACCCCAAAAGATCACCACACAGCTCTTGATCCACACGAACATCACCTAATCACCTCCACCTATGTTGAAATCACCAAAATGCCACCAGAAAATACCATTTTGTCAATGGTCCACCACTCCCACCTGCATATTCTCTCACATTTGGCAACCTCCAGCCAATAATCCTCCTCCATTGCCAACCTCCATTCTTACCTTTTACATCTTCATCAATCTCCACAGTTTCAGATCTGTAGCACAATACTCCTCCACTGCCGATGTCAACTATTCCCACTATTCACCCTTTGTTTCAACTGTCTCCATTTCCTTGATCTGTAGCAAACAAGAAAAGGATGTGAGTGCTGGAATTTGCCATTTTCTTCTTTGTTCTGGACTTCATGATATTTCAGATTTCCAAATGTACCATGAGGTGAAAAATTCCCAAACCAGAACTCCAAATGTTCCCTGTCACTCACAATCTTGCTTCTTCGTCTTCATCTTCTGTGCAACCATCTTCAGCCTGCCAGGTTGACTGCTCTTTCAGTCTTTCTTTCTTCATCATGTCACAACACTGTCAAATGTTATGGTACTACAGATGGCATATTCCTCCTCTGCCCCAAATGTTTATTCTTGATACTTGATGATGGATGATTTTTTTAGCTTTATCTGCTTCACATATCATTAGACATGTTATAAGTTTAGGTATATGGATATGTGGGTTAGATGGAAATTCATATGAGTTAATCTTGTATATATTAGCGTAATCTCAGTAACAAGGTGATCATTCTCCCCCAAAACTAACATGGTGTCAAAGCCTTAAGAAACTCTAATCATGAACACAGAAAAAATAGAACAGCCACTGTGTGGTTCGTCACTGTTGAGAACTTACATCTACAAGTTTTGATGATGTCAAGTATGAAAACATAAAGGAACATAAAGTCATGAAGATTGGAGGTAAAGACATGAAGTCAAGTCAAGTCAAATACAAGAATCTAAGACAGAGACTCGAGAAAGTCAAGGTGAGATGACTAAAGAATGAAGCCATGAAGGATGACAATCGTGAGGTGATGAAAACATAAAAGCATAATGTACATCAAAATTCAAGGATGAAGAGAATGAATAAAAGTCACGAGGAAAATCATTACAAAAAATGTTTGAACATTAGTATAGGTCACACTTAGAACTTAAGACCATATCTAATACATTCGCTATAACGATTTTGGCAGCTTGAAACAGGACTTTTCAGAACATGAAACGGTTATTTGTTTTTTTCCTGTAATGTTCATCAAGGAAGAATTTCCTCCAAGAAATTTCAGATATCTGTTTTTGGAAAAATGGAATTCCGAATTTCTGAACTTAGAATTTCGGTTAACCTATTCGGAACTTAGATTATCCATTCCCAATTTAGTTTTCAACCTACCCAAAAACGGAATTCTGAATTCAATTTCGGATATTTGTTTTGATAGTAATACTTTTTGGACAACAAATCGTTATTCTGAATCCACTATCCAAACTTGAAAAAATATGACCATTGGAGAAAACGGAATTCCGAATTGCAAATCGGAATTCCAAATTGACTGGTCAAACTAGCCGTTTTATAGCCGTTTGAGCATGATTATCCTATAAATACCACCTAATTTAGAGCCCTTAATAGCCCAATCTTTTGATACACGAACTGTTGCACTTTAGAGTCTTCTCACAACAAGTTTTTGGCATCAATTGATCCATCTAAAGTTGTTTCTTAAGTGTTTTATTATGCTCAAGTTTTTTCCCCATTCTTACTGAAAACACTTACACAAGCACAAATTTGTGATTGATTTTCTGCTTTGCTTATTGGTTGATTTGTTGAGTTTCCACCTTAAAACTCAAGATTGTGGTTGGTTGAAGTATTCCACTTTAAACACTTGGGTTGGTTGAAGTGTTCCACCTTAAACACTTGGGGTGGTTGAGGGGTTGGACCTTAAACACTTGTATTGGTTGGTTAGGTATTCTACCTTAAACACCAATTTGTAATTGTTTTTACAATTGTGGACTTAGATTTAGGCTCAAACTTAGATAACTTAGAGGTGGATGTACCTAGTTTGGGAACCACTAAAAAATCCTTGTGTTCATTTCTTTACATCTTTTTTAATTATGGATATTTATCGAATCGATTTCAAAAGAATTTACAATTCAAATTTTAAGACACTATTCACCCTTCCTCTAGCATTCGATCCACTCTTTCAGTCACCACCCTCCTACCACAATCCAATTGGCTTGATCTACACTCTGGTAGCCTCTGGCCACTGTTCCTCTCCTGCCTCTACTGTCTTCATCTCTCTTCTTTGCTGTTGCTGGTCCTTTCTAGAACAACCAGCAGCTTTTGTGAAGCTGACTACCGGTTGTCTAACCATGTCACAAGTTACCATTGTGATATTTGGTGTATATATGCGCAACATGTGCCGACTTAGATGCATACCGTCCAGCAAGTTTTTGTATTAATTTTGTGAAAACCAGTCCTATTAGTACCTGTTTCAGTGTTATTTCAGCAAGAACAGACCTGCTTCATTCAAGTTTTGTCACCTCTATGAAGTTAGATGAAAAGAACTACATACATTGGTCTCAAACTTTTGAGATGTTACTGGGTACACATCATAAGATCAGCATATTACTCATGAACCACAAGGTTAAAGATCCTGCTTACAATGATTAGTTGATGGGTGACTCTGTTGTGATTTCTTATTTGGCTAACGGTATGAACACGAAAATCTCCTATAGTGTAATGATGCTCAAGCTAGGCAAGAGGATTTAAAGTACATTGCATAGTATATATGAATATGATTGTGTGACACATCAATTAAATGGAGTTAATAGTTTGATCAATTCGAAAATTGGAATCAAAATATAAGCATATAACTAAAATGAACATTCCAGCATAGATTATAATTTAAAAATCCATAAATCAAAGATAAAATTAAAAAATAAGATGAAATTAGTAAGGAAAACCAAGGAAAATGAAGGAAAAAACTAAATATTATGACAAACTCTTGAACAAATATATAAAAACTCTTTAGAGAGCCTTTAATCAATCAATGAGGATTAGAGAATATCCAAATGAGAAAATCCCATGGAGATCCAATGGAGAGGAGAAACGAGAGTTATAGCAAGTAACCAAGTTAAAAAAGGTTTAAAATTGTATCAATGAATTTTGGTCGAAAGCTCACCAATATGGACCAAAATTGCCAAATTTCACTGATACTGACTGAAATCTCCATTGAAACAAGTTTGATACAAATAATCTAGGTTTATCCTCAAAACAGTTAGCTATGAAACTGATCCATACCAATGAAATTTTTTATGGATTGATATGTGAGTCCATGATTGGTGGTAGGTGGGGAAGGCCTAGCTAATCAAAAGGGTGATGTGTCACGTTGAACACACATCACAAACCCCAAGGTAGAACAGGCAGGAAAGTCAAGTGTGTGAATGGCTTGATTATGGCTTGATTAGCAAGTGGATTGCACACAATCAATTTTTTGGCCAATTGAAGTTTGGCACAAGTGTGCAAAAAATGTATGAGAATCTATCTTTGAGACCTAGAGACTGGATCGGTCCATTTTCAAACCCTAGATTAGGTATCTCTATGGAAGTACCCATGTTCGTGCATTGTAACAATTAAACAATAATTCTCATTGCAAACAATTTAACTTTTCATAAATGTGTTAAACATGTTAAGGTTGATCGTCAATATACATGTGAACATGGTGATGACAATGATCATGGATACCCTATATACACACTATATGCCTGTAAAGCAATTGATTGATATATTCACCAAAGGTTGAGCATTTGTTTGGGTATTCATGTATTAAGTTGAGCATAATCAGTGTATGCTCCAATTTGAAGAGGAATGATAAACTTATCATTAGATATATGATTAAATTAGTTATATGAGGTATATGCGTTAGATGGACATCCATCTATGAATTCATCCATACAAATATATAAATATTCTTTGTAATGAAATGGTATTTGTCTACTTTGTACATGACCATCACGTGTTTTTTCGTTGTATCTTTCACTAGGTGCTCTTACCTACAATGCTTTTCACTTGCTATCCAGCCTTTTTTCTGGCTTGATAATGTCAAATTGCAACTTTATATTTGTATTTTTGGGTAACCTAATGCATCCCTAAGTTTCTGTTTGACTTTGCCTTTATTTCTTTTATGTTTCTTCATTTTTGTACGTTTTGCATGCAAACAGTGCTTTACCAAGGCCTTTTCTTCCAGAAAGTGCTATTAGATTCTACTTACAACTTCCACGCACTTCTCATGAAACAGTCTCCAGCAAACATGCAACATCAAGTACTAGACTGAAGGATACAAGAAAACCAACATGCAAGGAGAAGCATATCAACAAGTTAACAAATATTGAATGCAATTAGATGTGGCCCCAAATATATTATACTAGATGGTTTTACTTGATTGTGTTGGTGTTTTTGTTGGATATTTGACAAATTCCAAAGCATCCCTATGAGTATTAGTTGTATTTTATGATCCTTTGATCAACGATCAATTCACTATTGATGTAAAGATGGAAACACCAATACATCCATGGTTTTCAGTTAATGTTTCTCATTTTGACGGTGTTGACATGACTCAAACTCATCTTATCCTTGAGTTTCTAAAGCATTTAGAGCATATAGTAATCACATGAAGCTCAACCTTCAAATTGGTGCTCACAACAAAACTACATCCTTGTGAGATCAGCATAGTTACGGAGGTGGATTATCTTATATTTGCTTATGAAGTCATAGAAGACAACCTTTCACAGTTTAAGGATTCAAACAGAAGGAAAGATGAATAGGTGCATTCAAGTTTTTCCCTCATCATTTTTGTGTTTGCAAGTAAAACAAAATATGGTTCAAAGGAAGTTAATGGTTTGCTAATGGCAAAACTTGGAAGCAGGAGACAAAAATCCACATTCCATGTACATCTAGGAAAACATAGATAGATGAGTGAAACAAGGGACTGTTCATTATCCATGAGCATAACATAGTCAATTACTGCTAGGCGGAAATTCAAAGTATGACTTACAAATGATGATGGTCAGTGATTACCTGTATTGCTGCCAAGACACCACATGGACCTCCCTCATGCTGCACCAGACCTATACATGTGTCTGGATCAGAGCTAAACCTATATTTTGGTTGAGAATGGTTATGCAGAGGAAAGAAAGTAGTTTTTTATGACTATGGAAGGTGCAATAAAACATGCAAAAGACTATGTTATGTTAGCCATTTCATCACATAAAATTGAACTATTTATAAATTCATGTATTCATCACTGACAGCAAAATAAGTACTGCATTTTTATAACTAGACTCTTTGCATAATTGACTTGATCAATGGCCGGAGCAGCAACAAGGAGTCTATTCAAAGTTGTTGACTTGTTGTGGACCAAACTAAAATGCTGCACATTAATAGTTATGAAAGGCAATAAGACCAGTTGCTGAGGGTTTTGAAGCAAAGAGAACATTTTTTGAGTGGTAAGGCTAAAAAGATAACCGTACATGCATTTAACTCCTTAGAATGTTTATATGTTATGAACCAAGAAAAATGAGAGACATTCTCTAATAAGTTAGAGAGACCCGGTACCACTTTAAACAAATTATTTGATTTTATTGAATTATAACAATGAATTCCTTTTCAACACTAAACACATGCCCTATCCCTTCCTCAAAGTTTATTTAGTATTTTCGAAAGAAATTGCAAATAGATAGAATAAAAGGATAAGTGACAGGATGTCCTCCTCATAAAACAAATGAATATTCAACCATAGTGCACATGTAATCTATGTTGTATGCTGATCTTCATTGACATGTACAGTTCTACGAGCAATATGTGAGGGGGAAGAGAGAGAGAGAATTGAGTTGTTTAAGAACATGTGGAGCATGGGAAGAATCAGATTTACAAATGTTCATGAAATAGTTGGGAAGATAAGAAAGAATAGTTTTTTTCCAAGTATAAGTTCATCTTTTGATTGACACACATGGTGAAGTCTATAACCTACCTATTCACAAAATTCAAGCTTCAAGAATGATTGCCAGTTTTGGTCAACCATAGTTCACTGAGATGAGTGATGAAAATTAATATAAGTAGGATGAGAGACATCATAATAATTAATTTCCATGACCTCTCCATGAGGTGAGCATTTTCTTCTGACAGAGACCATCTTTGGTTCATCTTGAATATATTGTAGATATTGTAGACTTGTGTATTTTTCCGTTCATCACATTCCAAAGTCATTTCTTTTGAAGAAGAAATTGACAATGGTAGACTTCTACACACTCTCGTGATTGATATTGACTCAACTCTGCAAACATTTTCCCACCACATTGTTTATTTCTTTTCATTGAATGGAAGCTGTTTTAGAGTGTATCCACCTCTACTCAAACTGAGCAAACTAAAAAGCTACAGGTGATTTGTGGAATGAGATGAGAGAATAATTGACCATTTGGATTAGAGTGCATTCAACAAAACAATATTAACTAGCCCAACTTATTTTCCAGCGAATGTAATCACCTCCCAATGTCATGGATACAACACAGAGATAATTGTCAATTTCAACAAGTGAAGCAGGTAATGATTGATTTTGCTGTCTTTGCTCATGTCCACTTTCTCCCTTTCAAAGGCTCCAATTCCACACCAACACTCTCCATCCAAGAGGGATCTGAGCAAAGAAGGAATAAAAAGGCATGTCTCTAAAACAACAAGGAGGTTGAGGAGGGAGAGTTGGAAAAGTTGGACAAGATTAGAATGGAAATAGAAAGATGTTCTACTGTTCACTCTTAGTTCTATGCAACATATTTCAACAGTAGAATACCTTGTAGTTTTATCGGACATGTATGCTATATTCTGATCGGTTTTTCATGTGAAAACATAGTGAGAATCCAATCATTACGGATTGTTGTCTTTATTTATGCACCAATGATCACAGTTGCATTCACCATGGTTACCAGCATTACAGCAAAGGCGTGTCAAATACATAGTGGATTTTGGATATCTTTACAGCATGACATGTAAACCATACCTTCTTCATTCTACCAAGATCTCAAATCAAAGCATGATGGTCGTATCCTTGTGATCCCCTCTGAAAATGAAAGATAACATGCAGGAATACATGCAGATCATGCAATAGATGCCACGATTCCAATTTTAAGTTCTAGGGGATACGTTTGGATAGAACAATATTAAACTTACACCCGTTAATGTTTGTCTCTGCTTAAACTTGTTAAAGTTCTCAGCTTTATTTATCATGGTCCTAGCTTGCTTAAGTTTTCCCACTTTGCAAAAAGTGTTTCTCGTGTCAATCTCATGAAGGTTTTCAGTTTCGAAAAAAGAAATATAACATTCTCTTCCCATGAAGAAAAATCGAAAACTGGCATAAGCAATGAAGCGAGAGCGTGATTTTTACTAAACCTGATTCCCTGATTGGTCCACTGAGAAAGGATGCTACTTGAGACGTCATTCCCAAACAACATTGAGAACAGCTGATTCGCCACTTCGAGAGACAGTTCCTCTCCCAAGCCCCCATCTTTCCTTTCCCTCTTCTCATCAGCTTGATTCACCTCCCCATCTCCCAAGCTCACAGCGCGACCACCATCGAATCCACTATTTTCCACCTTTCCAATGCTTCGGCAACTCCGGTCCTCCACCAGAACTGGAGAAGTCACCGGCACCGCCGTCGTCGCCGCACTCTTCCGCAACATGGAAATCCTCTTTTCCGCAGCGGCAGCCCTGAGCTCCCTCTGCAGCCTCTTCTCCCTCGTCTCCCGTGACTCCTCCTCGAACGGCTTGCTCCTCTTCGGCTCGGGCAGGGAACCCTGGAGGCTCATCCTGAGAGCCATTTGCAGATCCTCTTCCTCCTCCCTGTCCGCCATCACAGAACCGGAAAGATCCCGCCTCCGGAGAAGCAAATGCCGAACCCTAAGGAATCGGAGCCCAGGCGGGGATGGAGATCAAAGGAATTGAGCAGTGAAGAGGGTGGAGGAAGGATGCATCGCATCCGACACTCGCGGGCCAAAACGGATAAATGGGAAAAAAAGAAGAAGAAAGTATTCGTCGGCCGTCGACGGTGTATGTCGTTCGCGAAGCTAACCGATGTGAGACGTTCCGTTCTCTCTTCGAACTTCACTTGCCTAGACCTACGAATAGCGAATTTGTGACCACGTCCACGCCGTAAGCATCATTCGTTTCTTTATACTTTTAGGGGTTGTGCTATCTTAAAAATTAATTGAAAAAAATTATATTATTAAAATTTTAAAAATTTAAAAATAATTTTTTTATAAGAATTATATTTTATAAAAATATAAGAAAATTTATATTTAATTTTAAAAAATTAAAAATATCTTAAATTTTTAACATTTTTTAAAAAATATAATTTTTTCTTTTCATTAATTTTTAAGAAACACCAACCTCTCAATTTTTATAAGTATTTTTATCTTTATGATAATATTTTCTCTACTCTCAAAGTTGAAAAGTTAGATTGATAAACGAAACCTTAACATTATCGTAAAACCAATTATTTATGAAATTCTATCGAATAAATTATTATTTATAAATTTTTACTTAATAATTTATTATACAATTCTAATCTATTTATTTCACTATCTTTAATTTCTACTTTCTATAATTATTAAATATATGATAAATATTTAACATATTTGTTTTATTAATGTAAAAATCTTACGATGCATTTACAGTCATATGATAATATTATTAATTTAAGTTGTCGTTAAAAAATTAATACTTTTTGCTTAAATATTTTTTAATAATTAGAAATTGCGCATATACCTTTTGAGTTTTGAATTAAAATATTATCTTAGGCTTTGTGTTTACCATTTTCAAGACAATCGACGATACTTCCGAGGTATTTTCTTTATTTTTCAACGTTTCTTTTTTTAACCTTTTTTTTTTCGTTTTTAAAACTTTTTTTGTCAGTTTTTTTTGACATTTGTTTTTCGTTTTTCACATATTTTAAACGTTATTTTGAAAGTTTTTGGGGACGTTTTTATTTCGTTGCTGTGATAAAATTTTTTATAAAAAAAAATTACTGTGTGAGCTTTTTGCCAATGTGATTTTTCTACATTTTAGGGTGAATGTGATTTTTCTGTGTTTTTTTTTTTGTTTTTTTTTTAAAAATTATTTTATATTTAATAAATTACTGTAAAAAATCAAAACTACAAGCAACAACTCCTACAATCCAAACATGCGTTTAAACATTCTTGTAAGCCTGAAAACATGGTTGTAACACAATTGTCATGCTTGCTTTTCGGTCGTAATTATGTTTTAATTTTAAGGATATATGAGATTTTTTCAACTTATTCCCAGGATGGTTAAGCAAAAATCCAAAATTTTTCTTTTCCCAATTTTTTGTACTTGTATAAATTGATTCTAATTTTTTCAATAGTCCATGATTGAAATACCGCTAATTTTAATCTATACATTTACGTCTGCATTGAGGACGAAGATAACGGGTTTCGGATTTTCTTGCTCGTACAGATACAGACCATGACATTTAAATAGCCGAACTACATATAAGACTGTAAGTTACGTACTTGCATTGTCTTTAAATCTAATCCAAAGAGGTCGAACCATGTATGAGCATCGGTGTTGTTAACGATGGAGCCATTGATTTTCATGGTTAAACCCTAAATTAGGAAAGTAGGTGACCCAACTAGTAGTTCAAACCAAACTGAAATGAACTAGATTTTAAGATTAGGTTTTAAATCTTTGCACATGACTATCTCCCTTTGCATTATGAAGGAATTTAAAAATGAAAAAAAAACGAACATGTTAGATATTCGATCAAAATTTGGCAAAAAACAGAAAATTTACCTTGTGGAGTTTCATACATTACAGAACGACTACCAAATTACCAATGTATATATATATTTTTTAAAACAAACTAATCAAAACCTAGAGTCTATAGGTGCATTTATAAGTAACCTTTTTTAACTTCTAAAATTATTACGAACATCATTATTATTATATAAATTTTTATCTTCTTAATTACAATGTAATTTCAATTTTATTTACAAAACTAGCTTTAACTTCAACTTTTTCAAACTCTGAAAAAAGTTACTTACGAATACATCTAGATTTGCATGTGAACATGGCACGTTCAAATTGGTATATAGAACATGGCCCGTGTGAACACGGCATGTTCTGGTAAATAGAACGACACTTTTGAAGTGTCAGGTGCATATTTCGTAGTAACAGTTTTCTTATAACGGATGATCACCTCATACTAGGTTAAAAAGTATATAGATAATGCTTGAATATACTTTCACTAATAATAGTTTTGACGAAAAAGCAATGGTGATGACCAGAAGATGCATTGTCTACATTGAATCAAATCAGACTCCGGTAACTTATAAAGTGCAGGTCTCTATTCTTATTGAATAATAAGATATTACTCCATTCTTTACGTGACGTATGGAGAGTTTCACCTGCGAAAACGCCCTGATCACCAACTCTGGACATCTTCCCATCACTTATTTATTGTCTGAGAGATTGCATGATATACTGAGCATATAGATCCCTGAAATCAAAAGGAAAACTACCTCAGCGTTTAAAATTCTAGAAGTATATTTCCATGTGACATCGATTATTTGCAGTCTAATCAACAATGTTAACTAGACTGAAGTTGGGATTTGCAATGTGAGACAAATTCTATTGTGGAACAGCATAAAACTCTCGCCTAATAAATCTTTCAGAAGAATACAAGTTCTCCTAGACACAAATGATAAAAGCTTCAGTAATTAAGAAACGTATTCTGGAAAATTTCCATTTTCTAATATGCATATGACTAGAAAATTCTTAAATTACAAAAAATTCTAAAATATGCGTTGAAAGAAGTTATATAAATTACCAAAGCAAATATCAGAATATACCAATTAAAACTAACATCAAGTCGTCAAATGCAAATTGATGGTAACATGAGTCATGCACGATAACTTACATAGAGTATTGGATGGCATCATAAGCAGCACCAGAAGGCAAGAACTCATTGACGGCAACTTCTTTATTTTCATTCTTCTTGTCTGTGTTGCTCGTCAAGGATTTGGCATACGATTCCAACAACATACTTTCAAAAATATTGGCATTGGCCAAATAGCTACAAAAAGTTCTTACAAGCTAATGATAGTTAATGCAAGGTAATGTAATACTTGATAATATAAATTACTGATTTTTCAAATATGAAAGAAAGGGCCCAGTTGGAAGTTGTAGAAATAAATTAGTAGGATACAATCTTCAAAAAAACGGCGTATTTCAGCCAAACGGTGAGGAGGTAGCTCCTTGATGTCAGTGTAATGTCGATATTCTGGGTCATCAGCACAAACAGCAATAATCTTGTCATCCTTTTCCCCCTGTTAAATTGTTTCAGTTGATTTTAGTATATGTTAGCAGTGTGGCAGTTGGAATTGTATTGTGAATTTGTGATATAGGTACCTGATCAATCATTGGCATGAGTCCTATAGCCTTGGCTCGAAGAAAACAGCCAGGAACAACTGGTTCCTGATATAATTTGCAAAGACTATCAGTATACTAATTAATCATCACATGAGGAGGGGGATCAAATGATATTCTATCTAGGCTACCTGCATAATGATTAAAACATCCATAGGGTCATTGTCTTCACAGAGTGTGCGTGGAATAAAACCATAATTGTGAGGATATACAACAGAGGAATACAAGACCCTGTCAACCTGAAGAAAGCTTTTAAGATCCAAGTCAAATACTGGCAAAAATGAATCAAATATCTGATAAAATAAATAATATGACTAAATGATATCTATTTTAGTGCATTTCAAAAAACAAAACAATTGAAATATCAACAATGATGTAGCAATATTTCAACACATTTCAAACATAAATTTGTGCAGTAATTACCTTGATCAGCCCTGTTTTCTTATCAAGCTCGTACTTGACTTTACTTCCTCTAGGTATTTCAACAACCTACACAGATCAAGTAGATGCCATTGAAGTTACCAAGTACTCACCAGTTCATTAGATGTTGTATCTGCATATCACATCAGCCATTGATCGTCAAGATTTATCTTGTTCAACCAGAGCCCAACTTATTTTTCTCTTTAGCTCCACAAATTTTGGAAGCATAATTATTATGACAATAAACTATTAGACCCAAATGGTATACCTATTAAGTGTGGAAACGTATGGGTGAAGTAGGGATTAAGTGGTTAATTAAGTCTTTTTATATAATTTTAAAAATAGAAGATGCTAGATAAATGCAGAAATTTTTTAATACCTATATCTAAGAACAAGGGAAACATATACAATTGTCATGATACTAGGTAAATAACTCATACTATGAAAATATGAAAAAAGGTAATTGAACAATGACTAGGGCATGTAAATAAAATCACAGAAAATAAATTTGGATTTATTCTAGATAGGTCAACAATAGAAGCTATCCATTTGTATAGCTAATTAATAGAAAATTTTAGAGTTAAGAAAAAGTACCACCATATAATTTTCAATGATTTAGAAAAAGCATATATAAAGTACCTAAAAACCTATTGTGGTATGGTTTTAAAAAAAAGGAGTACCTATAAGATATATTGATGTCATAAAGGACATGTATGAAAGAGAACGTTAGTAGTGTTAAAACTAAAAGAGAAAGTAGGAAATTTTTGATAAACAGCTTTACACTAAGGATCCTCTCCAAGTCCATATCTATTTATCTTGGATATATATAAAATAATTAAGAAAATTCAAAGAGAAAGACCTTGATGTATGCTATTTGCTAATAATATAATTTTAGTTAATGAAAATAAATCAATAATCAGTTATAAATTAGAATTACGGAGAGAAACTTTAGAGTTCAAAAGATTTCGATCGAATAGATTAAAAATTAAATATACAAAATATAAGTTCAATGAAAATAGGAATAATGACAAAGGTACATACTTAGATGACCATAAGATTCATAAAAGTAAAAACTTTTAAATACATAGAATCTATAATAAGCAGTAATTATTTAATTAAAGAGAATGTTATTTATAGAATTAAAGTAGGATGGATGAAATGAAGAAATACTTAAGTGTTATATAATAGGAGGATACCTTTAAAATTAAAAGGAAAATTCTATAAAATTGTTATTCACCCAGATATATTTTGACCTAAAATGTTGGACTATAAAGCATGAGAATATGTAAAAATTTAGTGTTGCTAAGATATGTATACTTAGACAAATGAGTGATAATACTATAAGGGATAATTAAAAGATAATTTTATTAAGAATAGAGTAGGAGTTGTATCAATTGAAGATGAGATAGGAGAAAATTGATTTATGTGTTATGGTCATATCCTTAGGAAATCAAAGAATGCACTAATCAAGAGAAGAAAATTAATTAGGGTAGAAAAAATTAAAATGTATTTCTACAAATTTACAAAAAATTGTATGCATTGTTTTAATTTTTGATGTAAAATTATAAAATGTAGACTTCATTTTGTGTATGAAGTAGTTCGATATATGTTTTATGTTGCGAATTGCAAACTAAATTTAATTAAATTTAAAACTTACCATAATTGCAAGGTAATTTCTATGCATTACAAATATTGAAAATTATAATATTTAAAAAACAAATGATTTCCTTCAAATTAATGTGATTATAATAACTTCCAACATAAGCACCAATTTGCCAGTGCAATAACAATAAGAAATTACTTACACAGTTGAAAGTAGTTGGAGCACCTGGTCCTGCAGTGAGAATCACTCATTGTATCAATCTAAATTAAACTTTAGACAATGCCAGTATGAAAGTACAATTCTTAATTCTTACCGATTTCAAGATCATGCCAGGGATGTGCAGCCACAGATCTCCTTGATAATGATGAGAGAATCCTCTCGTTCAGACGAGGAACTGTTCGTTTCCCGGAGGCACCATTCTGAATTTCATGATCTTCTGCTACAGAACGCAATTAATTCCACTGTAAGACCATCTAATGATTGCGTATAAAAAAACTGGTTTCACGATATGATAAGAAGTTAACAAAGCAACCATATTTATCTAGAAGGTTAATGAATAGCTAATCAACGAGGACATGACTTGGATTCCAAGCGAAAGTATTGATTTGGAGAACTCAAAACTAAAGTTTCGGTGATCGATATGATTTTGCAATCTGTTCGCTAGGAAATTCCCGTTTGTCATAGGAGCGTAACAATCTTTACACAAAAATTCCTTATGAGACTGCGACGTCCGAACTACTCCACCAGCGAAAAAGAATAACGAATACGATACCCTTTTCGACTGGCATTCATTTCCAACCCCCACAACCATCATGCTTTTAGAAATCACGGATCTAAACACAATTTATGGTGTAAGAAACTATCACTTGATGTAAAAAACATCACAACCAAAATTTTCATCGAGCAAAACGGAAACAACAAAAGCATCGAAACCACGTGAACTGATCTGCAAACCACGAACAATGACTATGCATCAGATCAACGACTACCAAATCTAAAAACCGGCGGAGGACAAGCAGATCACAACATGGAGGGCGTCGTGGAGATGTGGGGGAGATCTGAGGAAGAGGGAGCGTACCCATGATTTTCGGGGATGCGGCAGCCCAGGTGGAAGCCAACAAGAAACGCGTGGAACAGAGACCTGGCGGACCTCGCAGCACCCGTCCAGGGCTTTATATAGTAGAGGCAGAGCGATGCGACGCACGTGACGTCCACCCCGCCGGTGGAACACGGTGCGTGTCGCTTCACCCTTTGCATCGTGAGTGCCGCAGCAGCATCAAAGTAATTTTTTTTTCAATTTTTTAAATTACTTTTAATTTATTATTATTATATAGATACTATTTTATAATTTTTTTATTTAAATTATTATAAAATTTTAATTTTATTCGTAAAATTAACTTTAATTTTAATTTTTTTAACTTTTAAAATTTTTAAAAATTATTCGTAAACATACCTTATAGTTAAGGTATATTTCTTTTAAATGTAAGATTAAACAAGGTAAAATACATTTTTTAAAAAGTTGTATAATTTACGATAATTTTTATTATAAAATATTAAAATTATTTAATAAATATATTGTACACTGTAATAATGCATAGTACTAATTTCTTTTTAAACAAATGACCGGTTGTTAAACTTTTTTAAAAATTTAAAATCTCAAATTTAAATAATTATTTTTAAAAAATATTTGTTAAATTTCTTGTAAATTCAAAAACATGACTGCAGCAGCATCTTTACATGATTACCACGAAACCTTTTTTTAATGAGGATTACTTTTGGAAAAAATGTTTTCGATAATAATAGAAATTTGTATATTTAACTAATTAAAATTTTAAAATTAATCATGAGTACTGTTATATTTGTCCACTAATATGTCTTTATCAAACGTTTTTAAAGATGTCTTCATATATTTCTGTAAATGGATAATAGATTAGATGGTAGGATTAATTGTTTGGATTTTAAAATTATATAATTATAATGGCATAATAAGAATTTTATTTAAATCGAATAAGTATCGATTCTTGGTTTAAATGCCTTAAATTTGATCAATTTTTATTAAATTTCAATCATTGATTTTTCAATAAAATATCTTAGTGAAATTAATTTAGATCAAGTTGAAATTTAATATAAAATAGATTATACTATAAAATAATTAATTATATGATTAAATCTTAATTTCCAAAAATAATTAAAAAATAAGAGACGTCACTAGAAAAGTTTGCTATAGAAACGCTTTTCCGTTTTTAATAGAATTTTTTATCCACTTGTGCCCTTTTTAAGTTCTTTTACAAAATCTCGAAGATACTCTATTTAGCCTTCTTTGATAAGGATCTTTTAATTTTAATTCTACGTAAATTTTTATATATTATCATTATCATACAAATTTTTATGTACAAATTTTTATTTCGTAATTTAATATAAAAATTAATTTAATTTAATAAAAATACTTAACTTTCAACAGTATTTAAAGTAAAAATACATTTACCAAATGCATCTTCTAATTTTTCACAATTTCAATGATATTTGAGATTAAAACAACAGATTTACGTTAGAATATCACAAAATTGATTCTTTGATTTATTAAAGAACATATATTTTTACCACTAAAATGATAACCTTGTGATTGATAGACTTTTCATTAAACATATAACCTAGTGATCGATAAACTAGTAATTGTAGAATTATCCTAAAATAATAATTTTAAAAAATCTATTTTTAATATATTGATTGATGGTGGTAGCATTAATAGCGACCAAAATAATTGGATCAGAAAGACATGTGTTTTTTTACGGTGACCTGTACTGGAATCGGCGTAACAGTTGTTTCTGGTCATCTGTGTGAGTAGTTTATGTGAAAGGGCATAATCGCTTGGATTGGCACAAAATGATATGCTACACTCTCCCGACAATGATGCTGAACAAATGTCTGATCAAGCAGGTGCGACCAGTATTTATTTCTAAGTGGTGGTCTGATTCAATATCTCAACACCAAGAGCGATAAAATGAAGTACCAACAAAATCCATCATCAGATATTACTGAAGTAATAGTTTGATAATTGTGAGATCTTTCTTAAAACTTTAAAGTCTTAAATTTAAATCTTTACTTAATGTCATTCAAACTTTTTATAGATTCACAATTGTCTCCTTAACCTTAGCTCTCATAGAAAAACAAAATCCGTCAGATGGGAGATCATTATCCCAAAGGAATATTATTTAAAGGGATCTTTGTGTTATGGTGAATTCCTTCTCTGATTTTCGGTCACTAGATTTTTTGCAGAGATGCAGTTATGGAATATGGCCCGAATCACCAAAATTAATCCTCAGATGGGTCATAGCTGGTCGTCCAGATTTCTTATCCGATACAAATACCTGTCCGTATCCTTCAGACGTTCGAAAGCCTTATTCACTGCTGGTACTCTCCCGGTTCCATGAGGCACTCTTGAACAACTGGGAATTGACAACACAATAAATTTGAGATCATAATCAGTAGCAGGCCCTTGCCAACTAAATAAAATGGACTCGCTCACAATCCCATCACTAAGAAAACAATGCTCACCAACGAAAAATAATCTTGAAATTTGAAATTTGATATTCGGGATGCTGTCAATTTCCATTGGGATTCTTTTGCAGCGTGAGAAGCATATCAGGCCATTCTATCCACATTGAGGATTGAGGTATTCTGAAAAGGCAGACATTCACAGTCGGTGTTAAACTGAGGAAAAGTCTGTTGCAGATAGGCATGGATAACGCTATGATCTCATTTGAAACTAATTTCAATTGATTTTTAAAATCACTTTTAACGTTAATTATACAAATTCTAACGTATAAATTTTTACCACATTAATTACTATACAGATTTAACTTCATGAAACTAATTTCAATTTCAACTTTATCTAACTATCATAGTTGATTGCAAACGAAACCTATGCCTCTGTCATGACAAACTAATAGAAGCTGACAAGAAAGCAATTCTGAAATCATTTGCATTGGTTATACAAAAGAACCAATGGAGACTTCTACCGGACAATGAGAAATGGTTAATGGTTTGCAAGATTGTTCGTTTAGATAATTAGACAACCCAAATGCTGGTCGAAGTGGGAACTAAAAGCTGACAAATGCAACCACAATTGCACCGTACGATTGCAAAAAACAGGCACTTTCTTTACTCGAGGAACTCATTTTAAGCTGACTCAAAACAAGAACTGTCTCCCGGTATAATTTACCA
The DNA here is from genome assembly GCA_024699675.1 of Amphibolis antarctica. Taxonomy (NCBI): domain Eukaryota; kingdom Viridiplantae; phylum Streptophyta; class Magnoliopsida; order Alismatales; family Cymodoceaceae; genus Amphibolis; species Amphibolis antarctica. The sequence goes on from JAMKPZ010001954.1 coordinate 52,390, forward strand.
AAATGAACGATATGAAGAACCTAGAAAAGTACTAGTTGGACTTTTAATCAAATGGCAAGCAATCACTTCCTAGAATTGAAACTACAAGAGAGTTTGTCTTTGAAAAGTATAAAAAATACAAGAAATAATGAAAATTTTAATTTATTATTTCTTACCGTTTTCTATTATTTATACGTACAAACCTCTCTGCAAGGACACTACCATTACCCAAAAAATAGTTAACGGTTAAAGAAACAGATTAAGTACTGGTATTAATTTCTAGTCATGGTAGGGGCATCAACAGGGTCCAAGAGGAAATAAATAGCAGATGCTTTGATGATTGCCTCTCTATATTTGTAGATCTGTTATATGTCAAGATGCTTGGAAAAAAATTGCAGTTTATATGCATACCTGCAGCTTCAAGATCAGGGAAATATATCGTCGAAGATGGTTTTGTAGAATCTTCTCCTCTCTTCCGTATTCTGTACCTCTTTCAGCTCTGGGGCAGCTACTTCGTCGTCGTCGTCATCTTCCACTCTCACTCGTTTAACTGCAAGCTCTCCCTTCCTCCTCTGTTTCTCCAAATTCAACCGATGCCTCCTCCTGTTGTACTCGTGAAGACCCTCCTGCATCAACTCTCCAAACTTCTCCTTAACGACCACCAATGGATCCTTACACGCCAATTCCGACCCAAAATACCCTTCTCTGAGAACCACGGTATATATCTTATACCTATTTGAAACATAGAATATCCCCGGATGTCGGAGGAGCAAACGATTCAACCTTTCCGGCAATCCAAACTCTCTTCTGAAATGCCCCAGCTTCGGAATCGAAGCTTTCTTCCACAGAGTCAGTGACAGCAACTCGTGCACCATCGCCACGGTTCTCTTCTCAGAATCCAACCGATGATCACCGTAAGGCGTCACATATGGTTCCTGCTCATTGAACTCCCTAAACCTCTCCCAAGACCTAACCCAACTGGTCGGCAGCGAGCATGCGAACTCCGGATCCGTCCCCTTCTTCAACGCTGCTTCCTCGATGGCAGAGACCGCGAGACTCTCGTCCCAATCGACAACCTCGATATCCATCGAATTCCTCCTCCCACCGTAATTCACGATCCGGAACATACTAGGGTACTTCGTCGCGAACCGCAAGACGTAATCGTCTGCAAATCCCAAACTCCGCTTCAACTCATTCAACTTCACGACATTCATCCTCCTGTCCCTCGAAAGCATCAGCACCTTCGCCAGCCGCTTGGCCATCTCCCCCTCCTGCGCCTCCCTCACATCCTCCTCCTCCTCGACGAGGGCCGACACCCGCTTCGTGAGCCGGAACCAGACCTCGCCTTCCGTGTCGGTATAGGTCTCGAAGCAGCACGGGTACTTCTTGAGCCAGTTGAGGGCGTTGCCTTGAAGGTCGAGGGTTTTGAACTTCTTCTGTAAGGAGCGGACCATGTCGGTGCCGGCGGGGGCGCGGAGGAGGATATTCTTGATCTGGTTGTTAACGATCCAGCGGCGGTTGCGGGAGAGGGCGGATTCAAGGGAGGGGTCCTTCTTCATGGACCAAACCAAGCGGGAGTGGAGGAGGAAAGCAGGATTTGGATTGGGGGAAAGGAGGAGATGATACGGACGATGGGTGAGAAAAGTTCGGAGCTTCGCCGCGGCCATGGCTTCGGCGGAATGCAAGTTCGCGCCGGAGTCTGATCGGCAATCAGCATCAGCCCTTCCGACGAAGGATGGATGAGGACGAGGCCACCGGTGATGCGTTATCGGGCTCATGTCGACCGTTGGATTCCGAATGGAGCAATACGCTAATATGGACCCTCCTTGTCCGATTCGATAAAGGATCCGCGTAGGAGGACAACGTGCCCGATTTGTTCAACGTTACGTAATTACGATATAGTCGATATATAGTTACTTATGATTTGATTACGATATTATCTGTGATATACACAAGTTTGCATTTCTAAGCAATTCACAAGTTTTATCGTATAGAATATAAATTTCTATTGCATTCATCATCTTTGATCTGGTTCGAATAGCTAACTACTTGGTAAAATAATTAACTTTTCAATTGCACAAGATAGACGTAAGATAAACATTAATGTTTGTATTTTAAACGGATTTTATATCATGCGCCGATCAAATTTTATTCTTCAAGATAAAAGTCTTTAATCGTAAAGTATCTTTTGATAATGCAAAAGTATATATTTTCTCGATAAAGACGGTAATTTCTACATTCATCAATATTTAAGTTTTATTGTACGTATCAAAAATTTGAAAAATAAAATTTTAAAAAATAAAATATATTTAAAATTGTCGGTAAATATTATAAAAATTTTAAAAAATTAATATCGTGATTAATATTTTTAAATTTATACTTATATATATTTTTTTAATTTTAATTTATTATTATTATTATTTCTTCAACCTTTCATTTTTCTTTAGTGCAAAAGAATTACACGAAAGATGTCGTCAACGTAAAGTCTAAGAGTCAAGCAATGACATGAGTTGAGAGACTAATCACAACAACTACACAAACTCGTGAAATGAATCGAGAATTTACAAAGTTAGAGATTTTTCATATTAGATGAAGCTGACAATGAACTTTAACGTTGTTATGAGTTTGAATGTCAAAGGATATTAAGAGAAGATTTGTGTACCGGAAAAAGTTAAGTGACAATACTTTTCATACAACCACGAGTTCAACAAATGTCAGCAAAATGTACATGGTTAAGAGAAATATAATTTTTTTATAAATTATAATAATTCCCTAAATCTAAGGAGTGAGAAATGATTGAAAAATATATATTTATAATGACAAGATAATTAAAATTTCTTTGCATTTTAAAAAATACACACATTTGAAAATCTTTTTTGAAAAATTTTATTTTTTCAAAATTTTCAAGGGAAGTTCGTACATATAGGAAATATTAGAAAATGAAAATTTTGCAAAAAATTTTAAATTTTCAAGTGTACATGTATCTAGAAAAATTTTAAAATTTTTCATCACTATAAATATATATTTTTCTCATCTTTTCTCACATATTAGGTCAAGAAAATTCTTGTGATTGATAGAAATTTTACTGTAATATAATTTTCTAATTTCGTACGTCTTACCTAACTTTCTTTAACCATTATTAAACTATTGATTACAAAGAAAATATGAAATTATATTTGAAATATCAAAATATACAATATTTTAAATTAATTTTTCATAATTCCCAGCCCAAACAATCTTAAAACTTTTTCATTTCTTAATTTTTCTTTTCCTTTTTAAAATTTCCATTTCTCATATTTTTCACATGGACAAATAAACCCCAAGCATTCATTTGTACATACAGAAAATTTTCATAAATTATAATAATTTCCTAAATCTAAGGAGTAAGAAATGACTGAAAAATATATATTTATAATGACAAGATAATTAAAATTTCTTTGCATTTTAAAAAATACACACACTTGAAAATCTTTTTTGAAAAATTTTATTTTTTCAAAATTTTCAAGGGAAGTTCGTACATAGAGGAAATATTAGAAAATGAAAATTTTGCAAAAAAATTTAAATTTACAAGTGTACGTGTATCTCGAAAAATTTTAAATTTTTTTATCACTATAAATATACATTTTTCTCGTCGATTCTCACACGTTAGGTTAAGAAAATTCTTGTGATTGACAGAAATTTCATTACAATGTAATTTTCTAACTTCGTACGTCTTACCTAACTTTCTTTAACCACGGTTAAACTATTGATTACAAAGAAAATATGAAATTATATTTAAAATATCAAAATATACAATATTTTAAAATTAATTTTTCATGATTCCCAAACCAAACAATCTTAAAACTTTTTCATTTCTTAAATTTTCTTTTCCTTTTTAAAATTTTCATTTCTCATATTTTCCACATGGACAAATAAACCCCAAGCATTCATTTGTACATCACTTATTTGATGAAATTGTATTCAATTCATTTCTATCGATTTTATTTTCTCTTTAGTTTAAGATTGAAATGAAGTTCAAACTTATAAATTATGAATCATCTAAAATTCGATTAATTCGAATTTTCTTATTCACTTTTATTCAATTACCAAATTTTTTTATTTTATTTAATTCTAAAAAATACTCGAATACCTGTACATTAAATTTATTTTTATTTAATTTAATTTTATTAAAAAAATAAATTCTCGTTAATTCTATCTTCCATCCATTCTACGATCATAAACGTAACCTTCGAAAGTAAACATCTATTGTTTCCACGATTCCCTTCACACGTAAATCAATTGATGGGAAATATTAACCATAAAAAAAACACCCCACCCACCGAATTACCGAAAAACCGGCCGTCGACAGCGTGCGGGGAGCGAATCCTGGCAATTGCCAGCTCACGTCTCTGCGTGCCCATCACTATTAAATCCTCGACCGCGGAAGATTGAGAAAAAATAAAAGAATTTTTTTTTAAAAACACCTTGGACCGATTCGGCGTACCGAAGCGAGTTTTCGGCGAATCTACCGGGTGTAGCTTGCAATCTTCCCCTTTAATCGAACAAAAAGCGGTTTATGTGTAATGGTGTCCGTGTCCATCGACAACATTTCGTGCATTATTTCATCGTAATCTAAAATAATTTTCATTATAATAAATTTGTATCTTCCAAACATATACATATTTTCAAAATATGTCGTGGAGAACTTATTTTTATGTTTGGTGTTCCTTTAGTCCAAGCGAAAGTATTTTAGTGAATTGATGTATGGGGATCATAAGTTAAATATAGATTTACTTTAACAATTGTTAATCAAACTTTAACTCAAATTTTACATAAATTTTTATATATTATTATTATCACAAAATTTTTATCATACAACTAATTTCACATTTAATTTTATTTAACTTTTAAAATTAACAAAAATTATTTCCAAACATACCTTACGTATTAACGGCGCATGCGTCGGTAAATGCAATCGCTTATAATACAAACAATTAATGGATTCTATGCGGTGGCATGGCCCCACATGGATCTTATCGTACGTCTGAGAAAAGAAAAAAAGAGAGTTTATGTTCCCATGGTTAGAAATAATTTACATTTTACCATCGGTATTTTAATTTATGGTATATTGGATGATGATTATTTAAATCCAGCCGGCTTACCAAAATAAAAAGCTGATGCTTTTACAAAATTCCAAACCGATTTTTTCTTTGGCATATTAAAGTTGAATCACTGAATCAGAACATTTTTCTTTTACAAAATTAATATATTTTTATATGTTAAATGAAATACTCGTTTCCAAATACCGTTTTATGATGTCTAATTTTATTAACATTTTTTTTCAAAAAGAAAAATTACAAACGCACCCATCCATTCAAGGATGAGCTCGTGGAGGCGTCCTATTCAATTACATCAGACAAGAAGACAACGAAATCGCTGAAAAAAAAAAAGGAAAAAATAAAAACAATCCATACCTTTTCTACTAAACCCTTCGCTCCACTCTCGTGTTCCCTCCGCCTTTCTTCCCCGCAACCACTCGCCTCTGTTTCAGTTTCTTCCTCACCGACGCTCTGTTTTACAGAAAGAGAGGGGGAGAGATGGGAGCTTGTGCTTCAAAGTTGAAGCGTCCGCAGGGCAAGAGTGTGGCGTCGGAGCCTGCACCGGAGACACAGCCGTCGATGAATAGGGAGGAACGGTCGGCCCCTGTGGCGTCTGTTACCGTCGTGAAGGAGAAGGATATCGGCGGTGGCGGAGATGCAGGTGAAGGTGGGAATGAGGTGGAGGAAGAGAAGCACAAGGAATCGGGGAAAGCATTGTGGTTCCAGGACGACAGTAGGCGTCGATCCCTTGGCCTCTTGTTCCAGGAGGTACAACGGACCGCATCGTTTCGGTTTATCGCTCTCTGATCTCGCCTTTTTTGTGCGTTGGGTTTTTTTTCTTCTTCTTCTTTTTTCATGGTTCGAGGATAGAAGTTCAGACAAGCATTGAAAAACTTGCGACAAGAGAAACAGTCACCTTTCTCTAAGTTCGGATTTATTTGCAAAAAATCTGGGCTTCATGTCGATAATTGGTTGCTGTGAACTTGTTGACGATGAAGATATTGCTTCATTTTAGTTTGGTGGTGTCTTGGCTAGAAGAGATCTAGGAAGAACGTCTCGTGTGTATGCTTTCGGGTTGTGGGGATATGTCTTTGGTAACTTCAGAATATCTATTGGCGCTTCTTTCGGTAATTTATTCGAGCACTTTATGGTAGACCACCCCAGCTTTCCCATTCTGCATTGTTCTTTCTTTACGTGAATAGCGATCTTGACCATTTATATCGAACCCTTGCTAGCTGTAAACATAAGTCATGGACAACTCATCATCATGCATATTGGTGTAGACGTCTGGATCACTTTTCTTTGCCTTAATGTCGAAATCAATATGATCTCCATTGAAAAGGGAAATAAAGCCCGATAACATTGAGACGTTGGACATTATATGAATATCTGTTTAGTTTAGAAAATGTATTGTCTTCTTGTCTGTGCAGAATGATTACTCTAAGAGCTCTCCAGTGGATGGGAGTAATTACCAGATGAAGGTATCAGATCAGGAACCTGATGTTGAGAAACCATTGAAGGAAGCCGAAGTTATCACCTTGGAGGCAAAGGAAATTGATGTCAAGGCAGTGGAAGTTGAGATCTCTGAGAAAACTGTCCAAACAGAGGAGGTAATTGCTGAAAAAGCTTTACTCGATGTTGAGAACCAAAAATTTGTATATGAGACCCCTGATAAATCAACACGAGAAGATCAACTAGATACAGAAAAACCTTCTGGAGAGGCTGAGATCAAAACCAAGGAGATTGAGATACTTGAGAAATCAGTCCAAGAAGAAATGTCTGCTATTGTGGAATCTTCAATGGAAACCAGCGTCAAACAAGCAGAAGTGCTTACTGTTGAAAACTCAACTCAAATAGAAGAAATATCTGTGTCTAAAGATACTTCCAAGGATTCTGAAACCATTGTTGGTTCAGAGACCCCTGATAAATCAATGCGAGAAGATCAACCAGATATGGAAAAACCTTCTGGAGAGGCTGAGATCAAAACCAAGGAGATTGAGATACTTGAGAAATCAGTCCAAGAAGAAATGTCTGCTATTGTGGAATCTTCAATGGAAACCAGCGTCAAACAAGCAGAAGTGCTTACTGTTGAAAACTCAACTCAAATAGAAGAAATATCTGTGTCTAAAGATACTTCCAAGGATTCTGAAACCATTGTTGGTTCAGAGACCCCTGATAAATCAATGCGAGAAGATCAACCAGATATGGAAAAACCTTCTGGAGAGGCTGAGATCAAAACCAAGGAGATTGAGATACTTGAGAAATCAGTCCAAGAAGAAATGTCTGCTATTGTGGAATCTTCAATGGAAACCAGCGTCAAACAAGCAGAAGTGCTTACTGTTGAAAACTCAACTCAAATAGAAGAAATATC